>CAODLS010270002.1:0-10690 GCA_948243855.1 Flueggea neowawraea | reverse complement strand
GAAAGAATCCCAGTATGTCATTTCTAAGGATTTGGGGTTGTGAGTCACATGTTAAGAAATTAACATCGGATAAGCTAGCACTCAAAACTGATAAATGCTTGTTTATAGGATATCCTAAAGAGACTAAAGGATATTGCTTTTACAACCCAAGTGAGAACAAAGTGTTTGTTGCTCGGAAAGCTATTTTCCTTGAAAAGGAGTTTATTTTCAAGAAAACAGTGGGAGTAAAGTACAACTTGAAGAAGTTCAAGAGCCATAAACTCCTATACATGATAGTATCAAAATGGAAATGGATTCACAAGAAGTTGTGGAACCCGAACCCATTACACAAGGCCTATGAAGGTCCGGTAGGATTCGTCACGAGCTTGAGAGATATGAATTTCTCATAACTAACGATCAAAGTTTAGTACTAGTGGATTAAGATGAGCCCACTACGTACCGATAGGTGATTGAAAGTCCTAATTTAGTTGAGTGGCTTGGAGCCATGGAATTTGAGATGCAATCAATGTATGATAACCAAGTATGGACTTTGGTTGATCCACCTGAAGGTGCTAAGATCATTGAGTGCAAGTGGCTTTTCAAACAAAAGGTCAATAGTACCTTCAAAGGTAGACTAGTAGCTAAAAATTTTAAACAAACTCATGGTATTGACTATGATGAAGCCTTTTCACCAATATTCATGCTCAAATCCATTAGGATTTTACTTGCTATAGTAGCATATTATGACTATGAGATATGACAAATGGATGTCAAGATGACTTTCCTTAATGGAAACCTCATCGAGGATGTTTACATGAAACAACCCGAGGGCTTTATCGATCCTATAACATATCTTTGTATGACACATGTCACGTTAGTAAGACGCCAAATGTTGTTTATTTAGACTGATACATGTCAACATTTTAACGTATGTATTCTGCTTTATATTAATATATATATGAGAATAGAAAATTAAGAATTGATGTATCAATCAACATTTTTTTAGAAAAGAGTAGTAAAGCTAGTTGTAGGTAGGGCTAGGTATGGGGTTGGGCTGGGCCACGTCTCTTTTTTTTTTCAATTCTGTCAACCGGGTTGAGCCGAAATTTTGCAAACTCCGACCCAGCCTAGAATTTGTTTCGAGCCAAAATTTACAGTCTAGCCTAGCCCTGAAGGCTAAGAACCCAGACCTTTGCCCTTATATTAACAGGGTCGGGTTCTGGCCAGCCCACCGTCGAAAACAACCAGCCCTAATTGTAGGAGTTTGTTTTTTTATTTTTTTTCAACAAATTAGAAGGTTGTTGGAATCCAATCCATATGTTTTCAAGATGATATAGAGTCAATAACCACACTAGAAGATGGGTTGAATAGTGTGGTAATAGAAGCTTTGAATTTTCTTCAAAAATAAGTGCGATAAAAGAAAAAATACCAAGAACTTATAGTGGTTCGGCCAACTCAATGCCTACATCCACTACCTAAGTATCACCATTTAGAATTTTCACTATCAATCTTCTCAAAGATTACAACTTCACTTTCTAGCTAAGTGAGAACTCTTACAAGGTTCTTGATTTCGGTTCAAGAACAAAAACCAATCTAAAGATCTACCCTTGATCCCACTCATAATCACTCTAAATGATATTTTCACAAACACTCGCCAACAAAGTATAATCTAGTGATACAAGCAAATGAAGAATGAAATAGAAGAACAAATATACTTGTATAAATAAATGAGAAATTCAATGCTTTGATGCTTGGTATTTGTAAGAATTCAATGCCCAGATATTGTGTTGTTTATTTCTGGCCTCCTAAGCATGTATTTATACCTCTCTCTTAATTTTAGACCATTGTGGGGTGTATTGTAGCCGTTGTGGTCTAAAATGGGGCGCATTTAATACACTGTCAGAGTCTTCTCACATACGTGACACAAATCTTACGTATGTTACCTGACTTGAGATTCATCACACGTACGTGATAATTACCTTCACATACGTTGATCATAGCGAATTCCCAGTTCACGTACGTTAATAATAACTGACGTACGTGACTTCTATGTTTGAACCATCCAGTAGCTTTTGTTTTCAATCTGGAGTATCTTGCGTACTTGAAACTCTATCTCACGTACTTTAGATCAATGTTACGTACGTGAATTTTTACTCTTGCGTACCTAAACGATTGACACTTGACCGTTGCTTCAACTGTTTGTCTCGATCAGCGTGAAATTCAAACAAACATGCTCTGAGATGGAAATCTTCATCTTGTCTTGTATGTCTGACGTACGTGACTTCAGATGTCACACATATGTGTGGCTTCATGCCTCCAAGTGATTCAAGACTTCAATTTTCCGCTTTAATTTTGATCATTTTTCACGTACTTTTGATACCTCACACGTACGTGACTTTATCTGACGTACGTGAACTTTGTCTCACGTACGTGATGATCACTTCTTCCATCAACCTCGTTGCTTCTGTTTCAGGTCACGGTCGAACTCACGTACTTGAGATTAATCTAACGTACGTGACATACACACACGTACGGGACTTTGGACACACGTACGTGTATCATCCTCAAGTCAAATTCTGCATTTTGTTCATAATCAAAACTTAGATAAATCTCAATGTTGACCACTATTGGTCCAACAGATGAGACTCATGGATTTTCTCTATGACAATCAGGTTAAAATTAATTTCTAATTTTTTTGGTGTACATATTCAAACACAAAGATTAAAAAAACATTGACCAAAAAATCCAAAAACAACTCATATAATAAAAGGTTGAAATAAAAATATAACATTGGGACAAAATTAATGGGGACAGTGTAAATAAATGGTTGCACATGCGTTGATTAAATGTCCAAAGAAGCGAACAGTACACAATGCTGGCTGCCATTTTTGTGCTACCATATTTCCATCTCCAGAATTTCCAAACCCAATCGGAATGAAATGGTAATATTCATGTTCTAAACAAAATTAATAAACCCACACCAACAAACCTCAACTGCATCTCCATAAAAACCATAACATTTAAATAATTCTTCCTGTACTTGTTAGCATTGCGCTTTTATAACTTGTGTAATTGTAGACAGAATTTTTTTGTAGTTAGCAAAAAACTTGCCCTACTCAAATTCTAACCAAAACTCAAATTCATTTCATTAAATATGTCTTATCAAAGAAGTGAGAAGTGAATACTGATTTAATTTAGGAACAAGAGCGAATTATCGATTTATTCTTTCTATTGTCAATCTATTTATTCTTGTGCTCAGATGTGGGTACCAGTACTACTACTGCCATTGCCAGAGCATCTCCTTGTAATGTAAACCACTGTAAAATTACACTAAAAAATTCGCCGTAAACCAACTTCCGCAATGTAGCCCTAGCTAACGTAGTTAAATCGTGCTTAGTGCGTCTATAGAAGGGTCACTTTTAACAATCTGATGAATAAAATTATAGTGAGTTAATTAATTCAAATTTAGTTATTATTATAGCAAGATATATACAAAGTACTGACTTAAAAAAAATTAAGCACAGAGAGAACTGACAACATGCTCCATAATTTTTATATAGGCATGCACATAATTAAGTTAATTAACATCCAAAACCAAAAAAAATATGCTAAATTTCTACAAAATATGGAAATTATGTAACATATTTAATTGCTGATGAAGAAATCAATTGCGACATAAATTAAAAATAATCAAAAAAATGCATCCAGGCATTTGCTAGCTTCAAGATTATCAATTAGCTTGACCCATGTCCAACCATCGACAGAAATTTATTCTTCATGCTGTTCATCAAATTGCGTCCTTGGAATGCTTTGCGTTTAACAATATTGTAACATAGTGTTGAATCAATCGGCATCCTGGGATGACGGCTCTTCTTATGATCATCATGATTATTACCACAATCTCCATTAATCGTGAAACGTATAGGCGATCTTGAACACGGCAAGAACCGTCGCCTTTGAAACTTCGAGTACAATGGCGGCGAATAAAAAGACGACAGAGACGAAGAAGATGACGACGAGGACGACTACAACGACGAAGCTGTGGTCGTCTTAGAAGACATTGAAGAAGATGGAGTTACGTGATTTTTCTTTCTGAGGTTGGTGAACAGAGGAAAGATGACGGAAAAGAGGTTATAATTCGGCTTCTTCTCCGTCGATTCCGATTTCGAGGAAAAATAGGAAGGAGGTGGTGTCAATGGAGGGATGTTAGAAGTATCCGAAAACAATGTGTGTTTAGGAGTACCAGGACGTGATTCCCACATAAATGGAACAGACCCTGAAGCACCTCCATAATAGACCCTGCAAGAAGAATTGAATGTAGACGTGTCTTTGGACATGATTCTTGTGAAGAACTTGTCATGTTGATTGATCTCGAGTGGATTTTGGTGAGGATCTGCATTTTCTTGATTTCTGGTGGCAACACTTTGCATTTTCTTGGACTTGTTTGTGTGTATTGGGGACTTCTGCTTCACTCTCTGCAAATTCTGATGTAAAGATTGCAAGATCCGGAAATGAAGCCGGTTATGTAGAATAAAAATTTATCGGTTTGTTGTAGATGGATTGAGTCTACGGAAGGAGTGTGCGGATTAATTTAAGGTTGGAAGTAGAGACATTTAATACTAGGGAAATATAATGCATTCACATTGAATTTTGTAACTTTGTCTCAACATGTGTAGTAGTCCGTGTAAATTTCAACCAAGCTAGGCTTGTATGAGTTATAATATATGTTTATGTGTTTATTTGATTGTGATGAGACTAAGATATGTCTAAGTAATATCTTTTTCTTCTAGAAAAAATTTCATCGATTTTTAGTAATTTTTATTATTACTAAAAATTAAACTCTTAATCTTTTAATTAACGTTGTAAAATTTTTTAACAAAACAAAAAATTTTCAAGTCTTACTTTCATTTTACGATCTACACTCACTTGTTTAATTCTTATAAACTTCCAGAATATGAGAGCTGAAGAAGATTTTCCACTTTATGGGCTAATTTAAAAATGTGATTAAGTAGTGTGTTTGGAATAGACTGTCCAATTAATGAAGCAGTTGAGAAGAAAGCAAAGAAATTGGTTAGAGAAGAGGTAGGGAAAAATAAATGAGAAGTGGTCGTGGTCCATGATTCTGAGTGAAAAAGGCTGCTTTAATGGTGGGAAAGGAAAGTAGGTAGGGATGGTACTGCTCTGGCTATGGAAGGCATATAGAGATACTTGATGCATTGTTGGATTGCTTAAGGGACTCCATTTTTGGTCCATGTATATTCAATTCAGTAATCATCAAACGCACTCTCTTATTGATGCATCTTGGACCACCTTTAGGTGCATCTATTCAATAGCCCTCTTTCACTATGTAATTCTTTGATGCTAACAATTCAGCCTTATTTGCATCTAGCACAATAAAATACTCACCCTCACTTGGCTCATTAAATCCATTCTGCATACAGATGGAGAGATATGAAAGTTCTAACATTCATTGAATGGGATTTGATTTGTATCCTTCAACTAATTCAGTTTTGTTTTTTCGTCAGTTTTACCACATGCCACAACTACTTGTGCCAAATTAATTTAGGGACATTCTTTTATTTTTGGGTCGGATTGGAGACAACTCCAGTATCACGGGTCAATTTTACTCACGGTAACTAAAATTTCACAAAAGTCACTTGGGGTTCACAATGGTCACTAAAAATCTCTTGTTTGTTCAGGATGATCACTATGACCGGATTTAGATCTCCTGGTGATGGATAAAGGGCTAGGACGACATGTAATTGAAATTTTATCATCATAAAGTGGCCACCTGTATATTTCATAAGGCACAAAATTACCACTAACCCAACCCAAACAGTAAAACAAAACCATAACCACAATCACGCCCAAACCTTTCTCATCAACTTCTCTCCTCTCAAACTTCGAGCATGAAAACAACAAAATAGAACATATGTTCTTTTTTCCAAATCAATCTCCTCTCTCGTCTCTCTCCATCTTTAAATTCAACACTTTCTTTTTCGTTTTATTCAAGCTTTTAGAATAAAAAAAGCCAAACCACTATCACTGAATCAATCAAAAAAGTGATAACAACTCCAATAATTAGAGTTACAAGCCCATGAATTTTAAAACCTCAAACTCCAACAAACTTCATTTGCAGAGACATGACACCCACCAAAAAACTTAAATTATAAGAATGACTTTTTTAATAAGTAAAATTATATGAATGATATTTGTCCAAATTCAAGTCAAAACAGTCGAAAATGTATTAAGCAAGTATTGAATTTAAACTTGAACCAATTTAATATTTCTACTTCAGGCTTTGTAAAAATCAAGAACAAACCCACTTTAGTTCACTGCTCAACTCTGACGAAGAAAACCAACAGATCAAGCACTCTCAAATTTTCAAGACCCAACCCTCTTTTATCTCATAAACTAAACCATAATCTCTCATCTTTCTCCTCATCTTCTTTAATTTTTATATTGTTCATATTTATATAAAAAAACTATCGTAGAAATCTAATCGACGCAACCATATAGCTTCAACAGGCTCGGCTTCCAGAGCAGATGAACAGTGCGGCGGCCACGGCTTCGACAGAATTGATTTCCAAAACTACGTCTCTAGATTCGTTTTTAAGGACTCAATCTGTCAATTTCAGTTAGAGTTAGATCTGTAGTTGGCGAAGGAGAGTGAACCCGCCAGACTGTGAAGTTGTGCCACCGGGAGTTCCAGCGGTGGTTCTTTTTTTTTCTTTTTATTGCAGTGTCGATTCTAGAGTTTAATCGGTTATTGTGGTTACTAGAGACAGTGGCGACATTTTTTGACAACACAATATTTTGGCTCTTGGGTTTGTTTGGATCTGTGATTCTTGAGTTGTTTTTTTTCTCTGTGTTGGTTTACATTTTTGTTTTGGTTGTGCTTTTTGGTTTTACAAAACGTCCATATGGCTAGATGAGGTGTGCAACATTATAACGATATGGCATCCTACACTTTTTTCCTATGCCGGATTTGTTACAATCCTGCCACAATGACCATCCTGAACAAACAAGAGATGTTTAGTGACCGTTGTGAATCCCAAGTGACTTTTGTTACCACACTGAACAAATGACCAAACTTTGGTGACCGTTTGTAAAATTAACCCCAGTATCACAATATGATCAATTATAATTGGACTATTAACAAGATTCCTAGATTCACTCAATTTTTTAACTTTGATTCTAATAAATAGATGGAAGCATTTGTCAGTCAAAAAATGACAATTATAATTGTATCTATTGATAATATAATTAATTCATTAAACTAATCATTATTGAACAAGTTATACATGCGCTCGAACATCTCTAACTGAGCTATGAGAATCTGTTAAAGCTGGAGCTGCTACTGAGGTGCTGGCGCTGAAATTTCTGGTGCACTATGTGAATCCTGCGGATCCACTGCATACTGAGCAGCGGCCTTGTCAGGCACTCGACTAGGTCAACCACAACCATGTCCACGACCACAACTACGACGATCCATCGCTACAGATAACAGACAGACAGACATATATGCAGATGTTAGAATGCAAGTGATTGCTACAGTACCGTATCGAAGATCAAAGGATATATATAGGCAAATCAACTGACTCGATCAAAGATACCTATCTTCCACACCGACTCAGACAATATGGAACCTAAGTCTCTGATACCACCTTTGTCACGACCCAAGTCGGGTCGGTGACCAACGTACGAGGTGAATTGTTTGTGGAAGCCCGACCCATCCCGCACAAGCCTCAGAGATACAAATATTCTACCCAAACAATCATTTATCAAAACATTTAATGAATATAATATGATAAATAAGAAAAAAATATAAGTATATCATAATAGTATCAAAATAAATATAAAACTGTTATAGTAAAATCACTATCCAAAATGCAAAACTATAATCCAGTATCCCCACAACAGCCAGGTGTGAAACTCTAAAATACAAAAGTAGAGCTCGAACGAGGGCATTCACTGAATAGCAAGGAATGCCTCATTGGTATCGAGATGTCGAATAGATGCTGAGCGTCAAAATATATCTGTAAGACAAGCAAATAATTATTAGTCAGATTTCATGTCATATCCCGACACAGCAAAAACTCTATAAAGTTTGAAGACAGCCTACATGTCTGAAGCTGTCATTTTACTCATCTGGTGTCCAAGCTGACTCTCCAGTTAAGCCCCACTCGGTGGTTGGTCGTGCTGGCAGGAATAGGAAGCTAGAACATATACATACATAACAGATATCAGAAGATGATGCCGGTATTATGGCGGTACCGAATGAATGATATGCATATGCAGATGCTAACCCTCGAGGTCACAGAAAGTCTAACTCGAAAGAGAATCTATCACTCTCGACCCAAAATCTAGAATCTACGCAAAATCATTGTTAGGTCCCCGACCCATGTAAAATTATGTTTTAGTCCTCATATTTTCCAAAATTTTCCAATCAGTCCTCAATGTGTTCTACTAGTCCTCCAAGTAGTTAAAATCATCAAATAAGATCCCTAACTCTAAGAAATCACAAAATATGAAAAGTTACAAGTTAGACTCCTAAAACCACGGCTTACTCAAGTAATTTATAGGCTTACTCGAGTAACTGCCTATTGACTTACTCGAGTAAGAAAGCGCTTACTGAGTAACTCAACACTTGGCTCACTCGAGTAAGTTCTTAACTTACTCAAGTGAATCTCTGCCCAGAAATTTTTAGATTACTCCAACACTATTTAACCAACCAAAAACGTTACCAATCATCCACATTGTTCCTAAATAACCTCAAGAACATTATTCTATATACCAATCCATCAATACAACTCAAAATCATTACAAAATCAATCCAACCCGAATTGGTTCATACCCACTTATGAACACCTTCGATTCTTATGATTTCAGGCTTGACCTAGGTATTTCTAGACTCTCAAAGTCCTGATTTTATTACCCCTAACACTCATTCCCGTCAGAAACATCAAGAACAATCCCAAATATGAAACCCTAGTTTTAGTCGTCACTCCAAAAAATGCACAACAAAACAATGCATTCAATGAGAAAATGGAAGTAACAAGAGTGAAAAAAGATAGATCATACCTCAGGGATCAAGAATAGGCAACAAAAGATGATGAGGAATGGATTTCAGAGTAAATGATGAAGAAGAGTCGGGTGGGGGTATTAAATAGACCTAGACTGGCATTGTCGAAATGGACAAAACACCCATCAAACCCAGATCCAAGACTCTCAAACCCAAAACGATGATCAATACATGTAGCACCTCATACAACGCGCATTACACGCTTCAACAAGCATAGAACCTTCATCGCATGCGCAGATGAGGGAATCCGAATGGTCATCTAACCCAACAAGCCATCAACGCGTGTAGTAAGTCTACAACGCACGTTGTAAGCCTTCAGCTTGCTCTACACATATAAAAACTCAAATTCTAAGGCAATCCCAACTTAGGATCATCTACACCAACATCCCCAAGACCAATCAAACACATAAACTCAACAGAGTAGTATACAAACTAACTCCGGACATCTCGATTCACAAAAATCAGGGAAATGCTACAGGACTCGTATCGAAACAGGCGGGGTATTATATACTTCTCCCCTCAAAGAAATTTGTCTTTGAATTTCCAAACAAAGCATGGTAAAGTTGAGATCAATCCTAGATCTCCAAAACTAAACCAATTCATAAATCCAAACTCGAGCAAGGCTCACAAACATGCAAAAGTGCAATGCGAAAATGAAATAAAATGCAAAGGAAAACAAAATGAAATACACTAACCTATGAATCAGCAGAGTCGAACAAGTGCAAATATCTTCGCCGCATCCCATCTTCAGCCTCCCAAGTGGCCTCCTCAACTGAATGGTGCCTTTAAATCACCTTCACTAAAGCAATTTCATTGTTCTTGAGTCTCTTAACCTGACGATCGACAATCCTCAACGGAACCTCGTCATAATACAGATCAGATCTAACCTCAACCGAATGTGGTTCCAAAACATGAGGTGGGTCAGAGACATATTTCCTCAGAAGTCAGATATGAAACACTGGATGAACAGAAGTAAATTGAGACTGTAACGCCAACTCATAAGCAACGACTCCAACCCGGCCGATAATCTCAAACGGATCAATGTATCTCGTGCTCCACTTGCCCTTCTTCCCAAATTTCATAACACCTTTCATAAGTGATACTTTTAGGAATACATGGTTTCCAACCTCAAACTCCAAATGTTTACGCTTAGGATCAACATAACTCTTTTGACGACTATGAGTAGTCTGAATCAGCTACTGAATAAATCTTACCTTCTCAGTGGTCTCCAAAATGAGATATGGCCCTAATGGCTCTCTCTCACCAGCCTCAGCCAAACAAAGAGGATACCTACACTTCCTACCATATAAAGCCTCATAAGGTGTCATCTTGATGTTGTAGAGTCAATAACCACATTAGAAGGGGGGTTGAATAGTGTGGTATTAGTAGCTTTCAAAATTTCTTCCAAAATAAATTGCAAGTAAGTAAGAACACTAAGAATTTATGGTGGTTTGGCCAACTCAATTCCTACATCCACTCCCTAAGTATCACCGCTTAGGATTTCCACTAACAATCTTCACAGATATTACAACTTTCACTTTCTAGCTAAGTGAGAACTCTTACAACTTTCTTGATTTTGGTTCAAGAAGAAAAACCACCCTAAGGATCTACCCTTGATCCCACTCA
>CAODLS010269962.1:0-10596 GCA_948243855.1 Flueggea neowawraea | reverse complement strand
TGGAACACGATTTGAACATGTAGACATATGAACTGATAGATGAGGCTGTTAACATTTAGATTTTAATCTGTTCTTGTGCTGCTGTTTTGAAGTATTTAGAAACGGATTTAGCCGAAGTGTAAAACATAAAATTTGTTTATCTATGTGTCAAGAATGTGTATACAAAATTTCAGGGGCTACGTATGTGTATAATGATCAGTAGCGAAATTATCATAAATACGGTTTAATCTGTGCGTAGAGTTCATTTGAGCGATGTAGGATCTCATTTTTGGTATAGAAAATCCCTTATATGTGTAGTGTATGTGGTTAAAATTTAAGGATGATTTGAGTTCATTTGGTAGTCGATGGGAGAGAATAATGCGAATTGGCTAGAATGCTTAAATAGGAAGGCTAGAATGCTTAAATAGGATAGATTTGCACCACACCAGTTGCTACTGTATAATGTATGCCTATTAGAGGGTTTAAAAATGAAGATAATGTCTTGAGTCATTCCACATACATGTATAAGTGCATATTGGAATTTTCCAAAATCAAAACATGCATCATTGAGCATTGCATCCATGTAGCTGCACATACGGATTTTGTATTGAAAGAAAATTGTGTGATTATATGTATTAGGTGAGAAGCATTATGGAGATATTCCAGAGGCAAGCTAGGAGTCTATAATGTGTTTTTGTTCTATGAGTGAACCTTTATGTGCTATTTGTGCTATATCGTATATTGTCTGCTATAACGTCGATGTTATTAGCCGAAATGAGATGTGCGAGATTTCTGCTACGTGTTATTGTTATGAACTGAATATGTGATGTTGATGAAATATTATGTGATATGTTAAAGTATTGATGTCTATGATTTGAACACTTGTTTGAGATATCGAAAAATTATGTTGCATTATACTGTTTATAAGTATTGTATCTGAATGCATATGACTTAAAAGGTATGGTATGGCCTATTTGTTCAGGTATATGCAATTCTATTGGAAAAATTGGTTATATGAGAAAGTAGATGGAACTAAGTACTATGCGCATCTAAAACTCGTAGGAGCCACATCTAGATTCCATTCTACGATATTAGATTGGCTAGCAATTTATTTGATTTATCTGACCAGACCTTCAGGTCAATTCTATTAGTATTGGAAAGATCCTTGAGATCTGTTATATTGGAAACCCGTGGCTATATTTGACATATTGGGCCATTACCGAATAAATGGAACATCATTAAATTCTTATTGATATCTTAAACGTATATGTTTTACTTGTTTTGTATAGAGTTGTTTGTATATATATAGTAATTGATTATATGTTGCTTGTTATTTGTTGGGTTCCTCATTGAGTTGCGACTCATATAAAGTGCAATGTTTTTCTAGGTATCGAAAATTAGATTCTAGCCAGTTTTCGAGTTGTAGATACACATACGAGACAAAGGTCAGAATGTCGTGATCACACTCTCTCTCTCCATCACACATGTGCAACTGGTTCATCCACTGGTTTTTTAATTGAGCAACTAAGTTGTTCACTTTGTTAAACTATGGTTTCTTCATCCTCAATTTCAACAATTTCAAGGGGTAGAGGATCATTACCATGCTTAGATTCTAAGGAATCATCATCCAGTTCATCAACCAACTATTTGTATAGTTGGAGAATTTTTCTTGCCATATCTACCGTCATTTCATCCTCCTTTTCTTGTGTTGATTTCTCCCTCATTGCCTCCTGAGGACTGTGTGATGCTGGAGGTATATCCGAAGCTGAAAGCATTGAAGCAACTTCCTTCTTTGCTTTCAAACTTTCCAACATTTTATAGTTGGCTTGAAGCATGTTGGCCAGAAACTCAAAATTTTCTTTAGTAGCAGCTTTGAATTCTTGCAATTCTTTCCTCAGTTTTTCTGCTTCATTACTCTGAATGGTGTTTGATCTTGTGCCAACCTAAGCTTCCTCTCTTTCTTATTCCCTACTGTCGATTTCATCCACTTTCCTTTTAGGGAGATGTCTCTTTTCTTCAGAGGTCGTCCTGACAAAGATCATCTCATCTAGTTTTGGCTTTTTAGGCCCATCTCTCTTATGGAAAATCACATCTTCCTCTCGGATATATGTCTAGAATACATATAATTTACCAACCATTCTATATAGCTTCATGTTCCTCAAAGACTCAGTTATGATTTTCTATGATTCAATCACTTGAAGTGATTCAAACTCATCCAACTTCACCCTGAAATATTGAAAGATCTTTGTGAGGTGGCTCTCAAATGACATACTCTCAGCTCTTTGCCTATCTTTTTTCGAGAAGGTAGGCATGTTAAAATTCTTCACTTTGTCCAGAATCCAGTCTACAACTCCCCAAGCAAAGTTGATTTTCTCTCCCTTCATGAGAAAATACATTTTAATCTCGTCTTAGGTGGTGAAAAGAGACTGGGTGTATGACTTTGGCTAGAGTATTTTGGTGAAATCTGTGTGGACCATCTTCCATTTTGCTTCGAAATCATTCTGATCGAGCAATTTTACATGTTTATCGAGTTGCACTACACCAAATCTTTCTATCATAAATTCTCTTGCCTTTTTAGGGTCAACCCTGATCTTGTTTCCTTCAATGTCCACATACTCCTTCATGCCTTTTTCTCTTTTTACTGTAATTCCAACCAGAGGCAACCTGAATAACTTGTTTAGCAATTTCTCATCAACGAAAATCTCAATTTCATTTACTCTACTTTGGACTTCGATCGTCTAAAAATATAGAATATCTCCGATATCATCATTTACCCATTGTCTTGCATTTGCATACAATTTCCCTAACCAACTCTGGGTCATAATCAGACGACTCTACACATAAATCTCTAAGCCCAAACCTTCTAAAGTCTTTTTCAATGTCTAATTTCCCTTCCTTCAGTGATCGAAAGTTAAAACATTTTGAATCAGAGAATTTAATGTGTTGCAAGTGAGTGAAGAGTTTGGCAGCTTTGCTATCAGTAAATCTCGCAGAATCAAAATCCTCCGCCATCATGACTCATTTTTGCTTCTTGGATTTCTTATAGGGAGAGGAAACCAAAATACCTGACTTTGTAAAAATTGGTTGGTCGGTGGCATTCCTTGGCCTTTTCACCCCTCTGGATGATTCCCCTTTGTTCGATTTCTTTGAGGTATTGTGAGCCATTTTTGACCTGACTTCAGATTTCTTCTCTGGCGCCATTGAAACAGTTTCTGCTAAGTGAGGGTTAGAGAGAGAAGGAATGTAAGGCGCATTAGGGTTCTGTGTAATCTGAAGGATTTGGGAATGTGAGAGTGTTTATGAGTTATGAATTGAATGCAATTAGGTTTTGGAGTGAGAGGAATTACAAATCAAAGGAAAGATCTAGCTGGAGTGAGAATAGGGTTTAGAATTGGTTGTGAAATGAAGTGCTGTGATTTTGGGATTTTAATTTGGATAAAAACATCTACGTGCTTAGACGAGTATACTACATACGTTGTTAAAATCTATGAAGACCTATGTACATAGAATATTCTTCAACGCACTTAGACGTAGCTTTGAATAAAACTATTCAAAGATGGAGGGTTAAGTTCAACATACGCAACAACAGGTTCTATACGAATTAAATTGACAAAATGTGCATAGAGGATACTATGTGAGTTCTTCTACGTATCTTATATATCCCTCTATGTCCATAGAGTTGCGTCTTCTGAACTACTGCTACTATCTTAGTTATTACGTGCTTTGTACCCTGTACAACGCATTAAGAGCCATCATACTAAATTTCAGAAATCATTCCACTCTCGAAAAGTTGCACAGTACAACATACAATGTGCACAATATAAACCCAGAAAACTTCCAGTAGTTAGCCCTGACCATCAACATGTTTACCACACTCTCTAACATGCATAGCACAAACCCAAAAAATTTGTCACTGAAAACCATGATGATCTACATATGCAGCACCACTGTAATGCACTTAGTAGCCAACATTGATAAACTTATAAGCATCAGACCACAACCTATGTGCTTTATACCACCTTTAACTCGCATGGTATGCTGCAGACTGCAACACTTAGATTCTTGTTCCTTCCAACCTCAATGATTTCATTTTGGATATGGATCACTTTAATATATACATATGCATGAATGCAAGTGAACATAAATAATTCACACATAATCATCCAAAAATCATTCAAATCACACATACCAATACACCTACGAATTAAAACAAACAATTTCTCATCAAGGGATTTTGTCAAAATGGCAGCAAGCTGATCAGTAGATGCAACAAATTCAAGTTCAATATCCCCCTTGAGAACATGATCACGAATGAAATGATGTTTAATATTTATATGCTTTGTTCTAGAGTGCTGAATTGGATTTTTAGAAATATTTATAGCACTAGTGTTATTACACTTAATTGGAACCTTTGAAAACACAATTCTAAAGTCCAAAAGTTATTGCCTGATCCACAAAATTTGAGCTGAACAACTGCTAGCTGCTGCATATTCAAATTCACTAGTGGATAGTGCAATACAATTTTTCTTCTTTGAAAACCAAGACACTAGTGAATTTCCTAAGAATAGACAAATACCCGAAGTGTTCTTCCTATCTAATTAGCTTCATGCATGATCATCATCACTATAGCCAACTAAGTCAAAGCAATCATTCTTGGATTACCATAAGCCTACATTTTTAGTAGCAATCAAATATTTGAAAATTCTTTTGACAACACTCAAATGAGATTCTTTTGGACTAGATTGAAAACGTGCACATAGACAAATACTAAACATAATATCAGGTCTACTTGTTGTAAGATAAAGGAGAGTTCCAATCATACCTCTGTATAGTTTTTCATCTACTCCTTTTTCCTTGTCCATCTTATTGGACCAAAGGTGGTCAACTTTTAGATCCTTTTATGTTTTGATGATGAAAAAAACCGAAAATGGAATGTGTTCTTCGTAAAGTACGTTTTGACACAATCGACGTACGTTATAGTTGATGAAAAATCAAGCAGAGGCTACTGGATGGTGTAGGTACAAAAACAACGTATGTCTTATACATGCAACGTACATCTTATATGATAAACGTATGTCTTGGAACCTTACGATGTACGTCTTGACACCATCAACATACGTTATACTCACGCGAGAAATTTAAGACCATTTGAAGGCTGATGAACACATTATCAACGTACGTTTTATCCGATGTACAAAGTACATTATGCATGGAAGACAAAAAGAAGATTTGAATATCAGAGAATAAATGTTTATACTTCCTAAGAATGAGACAATTCAAAAGCAACGGTCAACTGAAGATTCATAACGTATGCAAGACTAAGTGCAACATACATCACAGTAATGCCAAACGTACGTTAAGATTGATTCAACATACGGTAAAAGCTCCAGATGAAAAATAGAAGCTACTGGATTGATAATGTGTCTTAACAACATATGTTTTGATATTACAATGTACGTCATCTGGGAGTCTAAATATGATCAATGTACATTATAAACGTGCAAACCGTACATCATTTGAAGGTGTTATGTACAACGTACGTTGTGTAAAATTTGACGTACGTCTTAGAACTCTGACAGTCCATCAAATGCTTCATACTTTGGACCACAACGGCTATAATTCATGTCACAATGTTCCAATACCAATAGGGGAGTATAAATACATGTTTGGGAGGTCAGAAAACACACTTACAACATCTGAGCATTCAATTCTAACAACAACCAAGTATTAAAGCTCTCACTTTCTCTTTCTTATCAATACAAGGCTATTGATCATTTAGTTCTTTCATTATTGCCTATATCACTAGTTTATTTATTGTTAGAGAGTTGTTGAAAAATAGTTTTTAGAAATGTTTGTGAGTAGGATCAAATAGTCGATCCTTAGGTTGGTTTATTCTTGAACCATAATGAAGAAAGTTGTAAAAGTTCTCACTTATGTTGAAAGTGAAGTTGTAATTTCTATTAAGAAATAGTAGAAATCCTAAGTGGTGATACTTAGGTAATGGATATAGGCCAACAATTGGTCGAACCACTATAAATCCTCGTGTTGTTTCTTCTTAGCTTGATTTAATTTCAAAAAGTTCAAGAGCCACACATACCACACTATTCAATCCCTTCTTCTAGTGTGGTAATTGACTCATCACTTTTCCTTGTTCGTCTTTGGTGAGCTTTGTCGTGGTACTCAATGGAGTTAAAGCAGATTTAATGTTCTCCATCCTATACTTTTTCAACATATCATTGATGTACTTGCTTTGGTTGATGAAGATGCCATATTTTCGTTGCTTAATTTGCAATCCGAGAAAATGGCTAAACTCTCCCATCATGCTCATTTCAAATTCTTTTTCCATCAACTCAGAAAACTCATCATACAAAGATAGGTTAGTAGCACCAAATATTATATCATCAACATAAATTTGAACTAAAATAATGCCATCATTTTTGTGCTTAATGAAGAGAGTATTATCTACTTTACCTCTACTAAAACCATTCTCTACGAGAAACTAATTCAGTCTTTCGTACCACGCTTTAGGAGCTTGCTTTAAACCATAGAGAGTCTTTTTCAGTTTGAAAACATGGTTTGGTTGGTGAGGATCTTCAAATCCTAGTGGTTGTTTCATATAGACTTCTTCCTTAATGAAACCATTCAAGAAAGTACTCTTCACATCCATTTGGAAAAACTTGAAATCCTTGAAGCATGTATATGCACATAGAATTTTGATAGCTTCAAGTCTGGCCACTTGAGCAAAGGATTCTTCAAAGTCAATGCCTTCTTCTTGCAAATATCCTTGTGCAACCAGTCTGGATTTGTTCTTTACCACCTTTCTATCTTCATCTTATTTCTTCCTAAACACCCCTTTGGTACCAATAACCATTTCTCCATCCGGTTTAGGAACTAGGCTCCACACTTCCTTTCTTATGAATTGGCTTAGTTCTTCTTGCATAGACTGAATCTAGTACTCATCTTCTCAGGCATCATTCACGTTGTTAGGGAATATCTATGATATAAATGCAAAGTTTATTGCATATTGAAGTGATGATCTGGTGCACACACCTCTGGAAGTATCTCTAATTATTTTCTCCTTTGGGTGTGACTTTGCATATCTCCATTCTTTTGGCAATTCCTTTATCTCTTCAGCTTTTCAATCATCTTTGTCTTACTAAATTGAATCGTTATCTTTTCCATTCAACTTTAAATCTTTCATCTTATCTCCAATACTTGTGCCTAAATCTTCATCATCCATGCTTGACACAAACTGGTTAGATTCATAAAAAACAACATGAATAGATTCCTCAATCTTTTGAACACTTTTGTTATAAATACTATAAGCTTTAATTATGGATAAATAACCAAGAAAAATAGCCTTATCTGATTTTGCATCAAACTTTTCTAAGGTATCTTTCCTGTTGTTGTGAACAAAACACTTTCAGTCAAAAGTGTGAAAGTAGGAAATGTTAGGCTTTCTATCTTTCCACAACTCATAAGGTGTTTTCTTAAGTATGGATCATGCATAAGCCCTATTAACAATATAACATGTTGTATTTACAGTTTCAGCCCAAAAATTGGCAAATCATTCTCACTTATCATTATCCTTCCCATTTCTTGCAATGTCCTATTTTTTCTCTCAACAACTCCATTTTGTTGAGGTGTCCTTAGAGTAGAAAAGTTGTGCAAAATTCCATGCTACTCACAATATGATTCAAAAGGCTCACATGAGAATTCTCTACCTCTATCACTCCTAATAGAGGTAATGCTGTAGCCTTTTTCATTTTGAACACATTTGCTACAAGATGCAAACGCATGAAAAGCATCATTTTTATGTGAAGAAAGAAAACGCATGTAAATCTAGAAAAATCATCAACAATTACAAAACAGTAGGCTTTTCCACCAAGACTTAGAGTACTATAAGGACTAAATAAGTCCATATCCAAAAGCTCTAAAGATTTTGTGGTAGAAATCAAGTTTTTGCTGTGAAAAGATTATTTTGCATGCTTTCCTTTAACACATGCATCACACACCAAATCTTTTTCAAATTTTATTTTCGGCAAACCATTTACCAAATCCTTTTTGGAAAGTTTTGAAATGATATGTATGCTGGCATGTCCTAACCTTCTATGTCCGAAGGTTACATGTCCACCATTCCTGGAAAAAAAAGTGAGTGAACATTGCTTGATCTCCTGTCATATGATGAGAGCATCCACTGTCAAGGTACCACATGTTCTTCTTCACCTTTGCTCTCATGCACACCTCATCTTCCTCATTACTTGAGGACTCTTCCTATTTTTCCATCAAGCATAAATTAGCCATTTCCTCCATTTCTTCATCTTCTTCTGAGTTGTTGTCATCATTGTCACTCTATGTGACTTTTATTGCCTTTCCATTCTTCTTCTTTGAGTACTTGGAGTATTTCTTGGCAAGAGGACATTCTTGCTTTACTTGACCTGATTTGTTACACTTGTAACAAACAATTGATGTGTCCTTTTTGAAGTCTTTTTTGAAATCCTTCTTGACTTCCTTTTTGGGTTCTTCCATGAATATTTGATCTTTGCTTTTCTTCCAAGGTTTGTTCTTTCTCATGAACCGTTTGAACCTCCTCGCATACATTGTCATTTCTTCATCATCATTGTTTTCTTCTTCTTCATCCGTATAATCTTCAATGATTTTGGACTTCAGGGTTATTCATGTTCTTTTATCACTTTTAGAGGATTGTTTTTAATCTTTGTGTAGACCCATCTCATGCGTGAGAAGTGAACCTAGCAATTCTTCTAAAGGTAAAGTGTTGAGATATTTTGCTTCCAAGATTTCATCTTTCTTTGATGCCCAAGACTTTGACAAAGCTCTCAAGATCTTTCTCACTAATTCTGAGTTCAAATAAGTTTTTCCAAGTGCCTTTAGGCCATTCAAGATGTCACTGAATCTATCAAACATCTCTTGAATGCCTTCTCCCTTTTCATCTTGAATAACTCGTATTTATGAACAAGGAGTGACACTTTATTTTCTTTAACTTGTGATGTACCTTGATATGTAATCTCCAGAGTCCTCTAGAGCTTATGTGTTGTTGAGCATTACTGGACCTTGTTGAATTGTGTCTTGCTTAAAGCACAAAATAGGATGTGCATTGCCTTGTTATTTTACCACATAATTTTCTTATCATAGTCAGTCCACTCCTCCTTCAATTTAAAAGATCCAATTCCATTTGTTGTCTTCTTTGGCAAGTATGGAACAATCTCCACTGCATCCCACACCTCTTCAGCTTCACATTTGAGGAATACTCTCATTCTTATCTTCCAATACATATAGTTACTGTCATTAAAGAAAGGAGCTTTTTTAATTGAAAAACCTTCATATTTATGCATGTCTCCAAAGGATGTCATTTTGGATCTTTAAACTCAAGTTAATTAAACCTTAAATTTGAGCACTCAAGCTCTGATAGCAATTGTAATCCCAATATGGCAATCCAAGATGAGGGTGAATTGGATTTCTTGCTAAAGTTAAAACCTTTTTGAAATCTTTTTTTTTTGAATATTTTGCAAATCAAAGCAATAGTTCAATCCAAAACACAACTACATAAAACTAAAATAAAAAGAGTAAGAGGTAGAAAATCAATGCCTAGATTTATAGTGGTTCGGTCCTCATTGACCTACGTCTACTCCTCTAGCTCACTAGAGAGTTTTCAATCCACTAAAGACTTCCTCACTTGCGAATAGAGGCAAGCCGTTACTGTTAATTTTAGTGCCCTAGTCCAATCAGTTATGTACATTGTCATTCAATTTATCATTTAATAAAGAGGCATTTCATTTTATATCTATGAAATATTATATGTTTTATGAAGATAAAATCTTCATGAATAGTTGATTCTTCCTTATGTCATCAAGTGTGTGACTTGATAGTAAAACCATAAGGCAAATAAAATACTATTCTAAATATCTCTAATCGATTATTATCATGGGAATGATAATAAACTAAGGTTAGTATGTTGCTAAAAGGATAATCATATTTTACAGATTATGGATATGGGATGTCACTTAGAACATAGATACATGGTGGGGAACATGTATTGGACTGTCCCGCTATGAAAGCACTTTATGGAGTAATGTCACAAGTAGCTTTCATACAATGGTGATATTTGAGTCCTCTGACTGAAACTCACTATCGACTCCTACCTGAGGAATCACATGTTTTGATTTAGTCAAACATTATCCGTAACAAGGTAACAATAAAGGCTATGATTGGATATGTCATAAATGTTGTAGAGAAGTGATAGTGAGAGTGACGAATTTGTTCATCTTAAGAAGAGTGATACCTTTAGGCCACTTGATGAGTAGGATTGATGGAATGTATGCATACTCGAATGAATTGACAAAGGGTTATCAATGTCATTTGTTATATCAATCTACTTAGGATCAAGAAACATATTATGCAATATAATTTTGACATGTGACTATGCCTTACGCTTAAATGAGCTATCGTGAGACAAAATGACTAAATATCAAACTATGGAAGGTTAACTCAGATCACCGACTTCACTTGATTTTGGGTTGCCATAATATATTACTAGATACCACTTATAGACTTTGGGCCTATAATACCCCGTCCGTTCCGATGAAATTTCCCTGTAGC
>CAODLS010269924.1:0-12922 GCA_948243855.1 Flueggea neowawraea | reverse complement strand
TACGTCCAAATCTCAAGCAAGGTACCTCCCAAAATCAAGATGGTTTTGGTATTTGGATACAATTTGTAAAATTCTAGATATAGATATCCAAAATCATAGGAAGGAAATTCAAATGAAGAAACTAATACTGTAGAATTCTAGATATTGAAGTCCCTAACATGAAAAAGAAAATACCTAGATGAATATAAGAATATTGTAAACCAGAATCCACATACCCCACCAATAATTTATGAAGACAAGATTTGGCATATTCAACATTGTTTACCCGACCATCTATCTAAGCTCTTCTCGGTGTTTTTCCATGTACTCTTGATTTGGATATTGCTTGTCCGTTTATTTTCGGGTTATAAGAATGACGCAAAAGCGGAATAATCTAAAAACAATAATCAAAAGCTGCAAATAGTAAATAATTCAAGCACAGAGTACGAAATTGGTGCATAATATAAATCTATCAACCTTAACCAATCAGCAAATCGCCAAATCAATCAACAAAAAGTGACAGGATTACAAATCTCTACCAAAATGGATAGAAATTGGCCTAACTTAAAAATTCGCTTCTAAGTCTCTATTATTAGCGACACCGACTTATGCATTCAAGTTCTCCATTCAAACCCTCTTTGAATTCCTAAAGCTTATGTTCGCAACGTTCCTCTTTCTCACATGAAATTGTTCAAATTACTACAAACTTGAAATTTCAAAATTACCACAGTTAGCAAAAAGCGATTCAATCTGAGCTATATCTTCTGCATCACGAACTAAGCAATAACTAGACCCTCCCTTATACGCCTCTTAAGAAAATCAACACAAAAGTAATAAGCGTGAACGAAACTTTTCCTTAAAAAAAGAAAAAAGAAAAAAGAAAAACTGACATAAGCATAAGCACCTCCGTTTCAGAAATAATTGTTACTGTGCAACATCAAAATTATGTATATCATGTTGCAAATCTTCAATGACATCTTGTGTAATGGCAAACCAGCTTTGTGACACCTTAAGATTTTACAACCATATAAAGATGGGAAATGCAGGATCTCTTAAAGGAATACTTACACGATTTGTAGTCGGCTTACCATGAGATAGGTTGCTAACTTGTGGTTGTTTTTTTATTTCTTTATTAGGTTTGGGTTGAACCGTTGATGGTAGTATAATGCCCACCACCAACTTCTAACAAATACCTCGCTGTCAACGACTGGTTAAGAGTGAAGGAGAACTTCTAGAAAAATTACAGCTAAGTTGATAACATGGAAGTGTATACCCTAATCTTCAACTGTAGTTGCCATCATTAGTCGTGCAAACGCAAGGCTAAGACACTAAAGCCAATTTTTACAGGCATTCTTAACACACTAAATGTTGCGGCTACCACGGTTGATCGCATATTTAAATAAGGTAAGTTTATAGAGCACACTTTTTTTTTGCTGAGATAGAATGAAAGCACTCTATTCTAGTTAGAAAATTCATAGTCCTAGACATTACCTTGGATCTTGCATTGTTTAGCCTCATGAAAGCAAACAGACATCTCATCATCCTGATTCTCTCCCATCTTCTTGCAAACCTTAAAATAAATAAATTGTAACAAATATTTTACAACACCAGGAGTAACATCAAAGTAACGTCATAAAAATGCGTACTCATGGAGAAAAACCCCTGCGAATCTTAAAAGAACAAGATGGCAAAGAAACTAATCGTTCATTAGAAATTTATGAATTGCAATAAAATTTCCGAACGACTATGAAAATGGTATTTCCATAAAACCCCAATAAGAACCAGTACTGTACACAAATGAATTGTAGACCACGCAGTTGAATTTTATGCATGCTTAACCCGTTGCCTGCACATGTCGAAGCTGTGAGTGCACAACTGCATATTAGAAACATGCACACTATCTGGAGACTATTTTTCATTGGCACAATTGGACAAAGAATTAAGCCTTCTGCATATGCCCTATAAACAAGGTTTGAGACAAATCAAAAATTTTCTCCCCTTAATATCTGATGTTTTCAGTTAGACTAATTGGTTTGCTCCAGCACCAATCATTGCCACTATTTAGAAGACACGAGATTTAACAAAACATATGACTTACCTCTATTCTACAGGACATGGAAAAGTGCGAAAGAAACGGTAACTATAGTATTGAGAATAGAAACAACAATTTCACATGCTCAAAACATGCTTGTAAGCTCACACAAAACATAATTCACACAACCCAAATCCATCTCGGAGATTGTGTCGGCAAAGAGATAGACAAATAAATTACTTTGCAAATCCCTTCCTCGAAATGCATTGATTGTGTCGCAATGATCTCACGGTAAATGATGTTAAGTTCAAAATTGCAGTGCATGGTCATCTCCCTTTCTTTTTTGGCTCTGCTACGCTTGCAATACTATAAATAGAAAAGATTATGGAAACAAAAATTATCATCCATAAGTTCAAAAAAATCTAAAGTTGGTGAGAGTGAATGAAAAAATCATTAGAAGAGTACAAACTCTCAGCAAACCTTTTGAAACAACAGAAGTTGAAATATCTCACAATTGTGAATATCAGTTTGCTAAGGATAGCAAAAAGAATAAAGTTGATTATGAAAGTGAATGCACGTGAGAACTAAGTCTAAAAAAAAGACATGTTGGCTTGCTCAAGTATATGCATTAAGGGAGAACTTTTAAACAAATGTTAGTAATGGTAGGGATTAGTACGTTAATCAAACCACTTACAAAATTTTGGCATAGATTAACAAACCAACCAGAATGTGTAACCACCTGAAAAAAAAGTAAGAAATAAGTTAACTTAGCAACCAAAAAAGTTCTGACTAATATCAACTTCAATGAGAAAAATACTCAAACAGATATTACCAAATGGAGATCACAAAATGTGCGTCTGTACTCATCAAAATGGAAATATAAAGGCACCTGTGGATTTCAACAGATTACTTTCATTATCAGGAAGGGAAGGGAAGAAAAATATAAACTCGAAATCGCAACCAAAGTTTTTAGCACAAGATTCACACCAAACAATTCAAAAGCGGATGCAGCAGGCCCTTCTTTGATATATTCTTCGGCTCTGTTGGTGCGTCGTCTTTATGAAAGATATATGGGCTTGGTGCACCGGATATTTGCTCGTTCTTGGTAGCCCAAACAATTTGTTCAGCAAGGGTTTCCAAATCAATATCCTCCCATTCAGGGCAACAGATCCGGGTTTCCTCATCTGGTTTCTGTCAAGAGCATATGTTGACATAAGAAAAGGGAAAAACACGCGGTAAAAACAAGCATACAAGTAAGTACAGGTCCAAAACAATTGAACAGACCTCGATGAGTGCCACCCCAGCATAGGCAGAGTCAAAGCCGGATGCTGGGAGAAGAGGAGAGCCATAACTAGGTAAGCTGCAGAATACATGAAGCTATAACAATTAAACGAGTACGCAGATGGACAGCTATCATGACGAACAGAAAACTCCCAGCCGCCTTGTCGGAGAGGAGAATGCAAGATCGATGGCATAGTAACCAGTAACAAGGTTAGGCCGCCCTTTTTTTTCCCAAACCGAGAAGCTTCAGTCTTCAATGAATCAACTAACGCAGGTTGATATCCTTTTATAGGTTTCCTAGCACTGCTTATGGGCTTGAATTGGACGGACCTAATGCTTATTTAAGCCCCCTCGTTGTAGAACCCAACAAGAGCAGTAGCCGCAGCCCACTTTACCGACACCAAATTTTATGGGGGCAGCTAACAAAAAGAAGCACCTTTGCAAATTTAATTAGCCGCAGTATCAAGCTAGCTTTTTGTTTTTTCCCTTATGAAATCGCCCTTCTGTCTTTAGCAGCAGGCTCTCTTTCTACACAGACGTTCCATCTTCGTCGGCAAAGATTTTTTTGAATTAAGTCCTTATTTTTTCATCTTTTTACTTATTGGTCCTTTTTGACTGTTTTTTCACTTATGTCAACTATTTTTTTCATATTTAATTTTTTATTTTGATTTAATTTTTTGTCTTATTTTAATCTTAATTTTTATTTAGCTTTAAATTATTCTTTTAGTTGTCCTTTTTTTTAATATCAACACTAATTGAAAACCGAAAAAAAAATAAAAACTAAAATAAAGTCAATCTACATTTTAAAAAGCTTCCTTCTTACAATATTTTCATAATTTTGGTGAAAAATTATTTAATTATTTTTTGTCCCGGTTATTTTTTGTTCTCTACATTTTTGTCTTTTTTTTTAATATTTTTTTCACTTAGAATAAGTTTTTTTTGTTCTCTCCATCTTTTTTTTTTCAATTTTTTTATTTTATAAATTATTTGACTTATTTTTAGTTTTAAATTATTCTATTAAATTTTTTAATCAACTTGTATTTTTGATTATTTTTGTTAATATCTAAGAAAAAACTAATTAAAATTCAAATAAAAAATAAAACTAAAAATCAATTTATATTTTAAAAACATAAAAATCTTTTAAAAACCTTTAAAAACTAAAGAACGACCTTAAATAATACTTTTCAAAACTTTTAAGAACTTAAAAATAAACCCAAAATAAACGTTTTAAAATCCTTAGATAAAACTTTTAAAACCTAAAATAAACTTAAAATAAACGTGAAATAAATTAAAATAAACTTTAAAAGTAAAATTAACCTAAAATAAACTTTTCAAATTCTTAAATAAACCTTTTTGAAATTTGAAAAATAAATCTTTTAAAATATTTTAAATAAACCTTTTAAACCCCAAAATAAATCTAAAATAAACTTAAAATAAACCTGAAATAAACATTTCAAACAAAATGAACTTAAAATATAACCCTAAAATAAACTTAAATAAACCTGAAATAAACCTTTGAAACAAAATCAACTTAAAAAATGAACCTAAAATAAATTTAAAATAAACTTAAAATAAACATTTTAAAACTCTTAAATAAAGCTTTTTAAAATCTGTTAAATAAACTTAAAATAGCCTGAAATAAACCTTTGAAACAAAATAAACTTAAAAAATAAACCTAAAATAAACTTAAATAAACCTGAGATAAACCTTTTAAACAAAATGAACTTAAAAAATAAACTTAAAATAAACCTAAAATAAACTTAAAATAAACCTTTTAAATTATTAAATAAATCTTTTTAAAATCTGTTAAATAAACCTAAAATAAACTGAAAATAAACCTTTTAAAATTCTTAAGTAAACCTTTTTTGAAATCTATAAAATAAACTTAAAACATACCTTAAATAAACCTTTTTAAAAATTTAAAAAATATAAATAAACCTAAAATAAACAACTTGTGCATCAACATTAATATTTGTCCCAACCCAACTATATGATCAAACTTAAATAGAGAATGCCTGTTAAAGAAACCAAAAGCAAAAGTACGTACCACATAATTAAAAAAGAAAAAAAAAGGTGCCCGTGTATCTTTCCCATTTTATAGAGAAAATTGCACAAGATAATTACTTTTTAAAATATTATTTAAAAATATTTATCTAATTTTTATTAATTTAGATGTAGGTTTTCATATTTTAATTTTATTTACTTAATGAAGAAATTCAGTTATTATTATATTACTATTTAGATAATAAATATAGGTTGATTTCTTATTTTTTAGGTAATGAATTTATATTTTTCTCTGATCCATTTTTATTGAGTATTACTATTTTTTAAGAGATGCAATTCCTATTTTTTAGGTCATTGAATTCATTCATGTTTTGGATTTCTTTTGTTAATTTTCAGAAATGTTTTTAATATTTCATGCCCATATTTTTATCTTGACATCTAATGTAATTTCAATCTATAAAAAAATTATTATAATTTACAATCCAATATGAACAATGATAGTTTCAAAGAATTTTCAAATAAGATTCAAAGCATTATCTCAATAAAACCTTTAATTATTGGTACAATATCATGATGCATTTGAATGACATAATAAAGATTCTGTTGAGTTTCAATTAAGTTTCAGCATATTTATTTTATTTTTTTAGGTCATTGAATCTATCCAAATTTTAGATTCTTTTTGTCAATTTTCAAAAATTTGTTCAATATTTCATATGCATATTTTTATCTTGACATCTAATGAAGTTTCAATCTAATTTCAAAAAATTTTAAATCTGTAAAAAAGCATTACAATTTACAACTCAAGATGAACAATAATAATTTCAATCTAGTTTCAAAGAAGTTTCAAATAAGATTTAAAGCATTACATCCATGAAACCCTTAATTATTTATATAGTATCATGATGTACTTGAATGACATAGCAAAGTTTCTATCGAGTTTCAATTGAGTTTCAAAAAGAATTTACTCTAACAACTTCGAATATTATGTTTTTTTTTTGAATTTTTCAATGTGTTGATATGTATTTGTTAGCATATTTTTAATTCAATTATTGATGATTAAATCTCCTATATTTTTGGGATTAAGCAATCAAACTAATATCTTAATAAATGTGATTCTTTTAAATCCGGTTTTAACAATTGGCAACTCCTATATTTTAGGAAAATTAGTGAATCTACGTTTTAAGTTTTAGGCGGCTATTTTCAGAAAATATTTCACTAATTTATGGGCATAATTGTTTAAAGTTTTGAATTGGTTATTTGTAAAATATGTTTATATTTGGTGGGTTAGTTATGCAAAAAACCGAGTAAACTAGTTGGAAATTCAGGCAATGTCGCGAGTGCGTGGGTATTTTTTCTAATTTGTTAAAAAAGAATTGAAAATATTAAATTTATTAAGTTCATAAATCTTATAATATACTAAATATTAAGTACATTTTGATATATTTACCAAATGTGGGATTAGTTACCATAATAATGTGTACCGTTAATATTGATTTATATAATATGTATGATTAAAATTGGTTTGCATAATATGTACGATTAAGATTGGTTTTGGTTTCCCTATTTTTCTATTAAGGGGAGAACAATGCTGTCCTTTTTCCTAGTTGTGAGCGTACTAGGAAATTTTTAGTTTTCTCAAACCAAAAGTATCTCAATCTAACTTCATCCCAAACGATTGGGAACAAATAAAGGGATAAAATTTGTCATGAACGAGTTCCTCGATCTTTGCTAAACAATTGACAAGAACAACAATAAAGATGATATTATTGATGAACAAAACGTACATTGGAAAGAATGAAAAGAAAATAGAAGACAAGAATGACTAAAGAAGACAAAAACTAAAGGAAAGGGAAGGTAAAACATCACAATGGGTGTATAAGGTAATGTAATGTGAAGGGGCCCTTCAATTTACAGCCAAACACCGCTTTTATAGCCATTTCCACTAGAAACTTGTTACTCCATCCAGAAAGTTTAGTTGCAATATAGTTCCTCTATGATTCCACCATTGGTGGAAAAGAATTCCACTGGACCGGTGGATTACCTCTGCACCCATTTTTTCAGGAAATTAGCTCCACTTTTTACAACAAGTTGAAGTAGTTTGTAACTCGGTAGAACTCCATCACTCTTGATGAAAATTAATCTCTAACACCTGGACATATTGAGATCATTACCACTGGCTGTAATTCTTGTTCATAACCAGTGAGCATTACCAATGGCTCATTACCACTAACTATAATTCTTGTTCATTACCACTAGTTCTAACGGAAGTCAAATATCTTCCATTGGCCCTGAACTCATTCCCCCAGCTTCTCCAATGCTTGTGTTTGATTCTCGGCTCATGGACTCAATTTGGGCTAAAGGCATCGACTCGGCCCATTGATCTTGACCAAATTTTTTGGTGTAAATAATTGTCCACCACGTATTTATGGTTTGGAAAAAACCATAAACACGGATAAAAATGACTTGCTGCAATTCCATTGCCTTCACATTGGAGAAATTGGAAGGTCCCTGCAACAACATTTGTTTCTGAAAAATTTTCTCAACTTGATAAAACTACTACAGTATAAAATTTCCAAAAATTATGATGGCCCTACAGTGCCAACCATTTGAATTTTTATTCCACTCACCAACAGACAAACCATTACACCAGTGGAGCTTCCTTCTGTAAATTGTGAAAACTGCGACTTGATGCCTAAAACTCCTATATAGATTTCCCACTTCCAACAAAGGCTTTTAAACACATGGTGGCTATTTCTAGATTCTGAACTATAGAGTCCAACCACTTTTTAGAAACGACTCCCGCTCAATCAATCTGTTACAAAACCACCCACTTTGAACCGAGACCAAAAGCCACCAAACCATCACAAAGAATCACACAAAAAACCACTTTCAAGAATCAAGAAATCAAACCAAAACTGAACCGCAAGCACAAAATCCAAGCCAAACCACCACTCTCTTTTTGAGCCAAACCAAGCCTTGGTTCAGTCGAGTTTTAGGCTAGAAAAGGAAGCCCAACATCACCGTTCGTGCCGGCTAGCAGGAAGAAATTGTGTGCCGCCCGCCATATTTGCAAGAAGAGAGCTGAGCTGCCATTCTGTCACCAGGAAGCTGAGTTATCGTGTCTCCGGTGGCAGGGAGAGCTCCGCCAATCCCAGCCTCTGTTCCGTCTCGTCTCTTTGTCGGAAAATAAAGCACCGTCGCCGGCTCGTTCACACTTTGGAGACGAACGCACCGTCGAGGGAAGCCCTCGCACGCCAGAGAAGGGGAAGCCGTCGTCTGCCTTTCTTGTCACGCCACGCTGCCAGAGAGGGCTCCACCGCTTCGTCTGTCTGCCGTTGGGAAAAGAAGCTTCCATCTTCGCCGGCCAGAGGAGGAGGTAACTGCCATACAATTGTCACAGAGAGGAACATTCTCGGTAGGTTCTCTTGGTCCCGTTCAATTTCTTTCGTCTTTTATCCTTTGTTGCTAGTGATTGTTTTCCATTTTCCTTATACAAATTCAAAGCAGAATTGAAACATAGAAACAATTGGTGAAGGCCAGTGGACTCTGCTTCAGTTGTCGGAGAGTTATGGTGAGTTCCTTTTTGCTTTTATTCTCTTAAAAACTCTCTGACAATTTGATTGCTGAACACTGCAGTACTGAAGCCGAAAATATGTATTCGGCTTGATTTTGAGTCTAACGGAGTGTTACAGTGAATAAATTTGCTTTAGAGACTGAAAAATGACTCTTTCAGATTGCTTGTTGTGGAATGACCCTGCTATTGTTGAATGGGCATGTAATTGTTGAACTGTTGTTGTTGTTTCTGCCTTTTGCACGGGGTTAAGCCAAAATGCAGCAGAAATGTTGCCAAAATTTCTGTAGGATTTTTTTTTCTCTTTCCCTCTATTCTGACTTCTGCTATTGACTTCCATTCATTGTGTTTTTCCAGCCCAAGAGTGACAGGGTCTCCAGAGTTTTCATTCCACAACTCAATGACTGCCAAGAGAAAATCTTTAAATGGACTCAGCCAAAAATTCAACGAACCATGTAAAGAGCGTCCTCTTTACCAATCCCAAATCTATTTGCCTGAATCTTGATTATATGCTATTGAGTTGTGAATTTTGTGGGATTGTTTCTGTAAAATGGACGGAGAGATGACTCTATTCATTTCCCCCTTATGGTGTAAAGGTTACCATTGCTTGGAAATGTTTAAGGCTCTGTCCGGGGAATGACCTAGAGGCCAACTCTGCAGTTTCCAATTTGATTTTGCTATAGAATGGCCAGTGGCCTATTCTTCATCTTGTTTTGATTTTGCTGCTTTAGAGTCCATTGTTCATCCTAGTGGCTATATGGCCTACTGGAAATATTGGCCTCTGTTAACAACCCACTTTCCTTTGGTGTAGGTTCTTCAAATCTTGAAGTTGGAGGAGGAATAGCCTGCCTGTTTGTCTTCCTCCAAACCTGGACTCACACCATTGGTTATGATGATTTTCCTTGGCGGAGGAAAGATAAAAGACTTGATATTTTTGAAGGTTTGATCCCACTGAGCATTTTCTATCTTGATATCAATAAACAGGTTTGATTTTTGCCTATAATCGACTCACATAACTTAAAAATGTTGTTATAGTGGAACCTCCCTTGAAGAAACAGAAGGTTTCCACCAGTCAATCTAAGGTTCCCACTCCTTCCAGCACTAAGAAAACCTCTCCCCCAGCGAGACGTTCGTCCAAGCTACCTTCTATTGTAAAACCTCCTTCACAGACTCCCCGGACCAGGAGATGGTCTCCCTCTCAAATGATGACGATTCAAGAAGCGAGAAAGCCAGTGGCAGTGAGCATGGCCCATTGGCAAAGAGTGGAACCAGTGGCAAAGAGGATAGTCTCCCTTTAGTTGGTCTCGCAACTCAACACACAGAGTTACAGTCTACCATCAAAGATTTGAAAGATTCAAGCATGAATATAGAAGGACCTTTCAACCTATGCAAGGAGAACTTCGGTTTTTACACTTTTGCTCTTTGTCTCCTGTACACAAACGAGTCCTTGAAAATTTCAACTGTAATGACAATGGGTTTCTTTGAAATAAATTAAAAATGGCCTGAAGCCTATTTCTCTCTATTTGCCTCTTGTCTCTTTTTCTGTTTGTGATTTGCAAAATGGCTAGGAGACCGATTCCATAGGTTGAATTTTTTTTCTTACGGCCAAAAAGGCCTGTAATTTTGTAGATATGAGTAGATACAAAATGTTGTTTGGCTCCCTTCACTGAAAAGAAAGAAATTGAAGTGGCCATGAGGCCTACTGCCTTTATTCACTTTTTTTTAGCATTTTGTATATATTTTTTATTGTTTTCTTAGGATTTATTCAAAGGTTTCACCTGAGTTACTAGCAATTTTTACAGGTGTGGCAGGTCCACCATGTCCCCATAGGAATTAAACTGGATTTATTATCAGTGGAGGTTCAAGCGGCTTCAAATAAAACTAGCTTCTCTTGTCCACATTGTAACAAGAATCTATATTTGGCAGCCCTGAAGAATTTTCTAAGCCAACCAATTTTTTGGATTACCTGGATGACTGCAGCCACAATTTTTGCAGCAAATGGCAATTGAACATTGATTGTGCCTTTCTACAGGATGTGTGATCCCAATGGCTCATCTCCAGTGAATGGGAAAGCACCATCTCTCCTTCCTACAGGCCTTCCCCCATTGGCGCTTGAAGTTCCTTTGAGAACACAAAGCCATACCAAACAAAAATGAAATTGAGCAACTGAATCTACATACCCATTTTTGTTAGGTGACTCTTCAAAAAATGCTATTTGTGGAGGTTTCACAGGTTTAGGTTCAAGTCCTCTAGCTCTATTGGCATGAGTTCCACCGGCTCCATCCTTGATTCTCTGATAGGGTATCAACCCACCAAAAAACCTACTCGGAATAAATAAATGAGCAAAGCGGTGAGCATGGTCAATCCACAAAGACCAGTGCAAAATTTTTTAAATTCTAGACCAACAAAATAAAGTAAAATGGATGAAAGTTGAAGTTTAGCCGAAATTGAGAAGCAATAGAGAAGAATAAATTGCAGTAATTAAAATGAGGGAAATTCAATAATGATGAAAGTCTAGTTAAGATATCTCTCCATTCAATCCAGTCAGTTGATCATAGATGCGAAAGATCAGAATAAATATTCAAATAAACAGAGTTATAGCTTGTTGGAATTCGTGGCTCATTTATGACATTCATAAGTAAATAGAGTAGCAAAAATAACAAATATTTTAAGCCCTGAATTCCACCGATGACCCATGCATATCAACATATACGATTAGGGTTAGTAGATGTACCTTAGATCCAAGCTTGAATGTTTGATCATATGAGGTGTTGGTGTAGCTTTTAGTATTAAAACTCGAACCACCCTTTTGCTCACGTTGCCTTTTCACGAACGTGTCTAGAGGTATTCACACAAACGAACCTTCCTCGGATTGGTGGAGTGTACTAGCATCCTTTTATAATCTCTATTCTAAAAGCTCACAAATAATTTTTCTCTCTTTGTTTATGACACTCACTAATTCAGCTTTGCCTTAAAAATAATGGCAATGAGTGCACCCTATTTATAGGCATATGAGGAGATCTAAATAGGTATATAAAGGAATCTGAAATTCCCCTCCTTGTCCTCCAAGAATTCGACCCTCATCCTATTCAAGCAATAGGGTGCCGAATTTCCTATCTAGTCTCACTAGGTTTGCCTTTCTTATCTCACAAGAATAAACACTTCCTAATTAATTTTGTCACATGTATATTAGAGTTTTATTTTCCTTGGCATACAAGAATAAAACTCATAATTAGGAGTCCATGACTAATTAGAAGTTTTGTGCCGAATTTCATCATTGTCACACAAGGAAATAGACTCCTAAAAAATAGAATGATGGATGCCGAATTTCTCCCTCCCTATTTAGGTTTATTGTGCCAAATTTTCATGCTCCTAATTAGGTTAGATTTTGCCGAAATTCACATGGGTTTCATTAATGTTATTGGGTTTTTAATTATATGATATATTATCATATAATAAATTACTCACATTGGCCGAATTATATCACATAGAATTAAATAATTATAACTATGATAGTTAGTGATTTATATTAAAAGCTCATTCTATTAATGTACTATGTATTAAATCTTATTTAACACATAAATTATAAAATCCTAAATTATTATTGATTAATCAAATTAATCATCTTAATAATTTAATCACCACAAAGAGAGAACATTTGTAAGGAATCCAATTCGTTCTTGTGTGTGACCCAATATACCCACTTGAAATTGACAATGGGCCTTGTCTCAAACCTTTGGGCCCAAAGTCCATAAGCGGTATCTAGTAATACATTATGGCAACCCAAAATTAAGTGGATGTCGGTGATCCGAGTTAACCTTTCACATTCTGATATTTAGTCATTTTGTCTCACAATATCTCATCTAAGCATAAGGCATGGTCACATGTCAACCTTATATTTCTTAGCATGTTTTTTAATCTCAAGTAGATTGATATAATAAATGACATTGATAAACCCATTTATTAATTCATTCGAGTATGCATACATTCCATCAATCCTAGTCATCAAGTGACCAAGAGATATCACTCTTCATAAGAGGAACAAATCCATCACT
>CAODLS010269873.1:0-11708 GCA_948243855.1 Flueggea neowawraea | reverse complement strand
GTTATTGACACTAGTGCAGCTTATCACATGACTTTTTCTAAGAAACTGTTTAATTCTTTTAAAGAATGGAAATGCAGTGTTAAATTGGGAGATGGTGAGAAGCTGAGTGTTAAGGGCAGTGGATCTTTAAAGATCAGAATGCATGACGGGATGGTCAAAAAACTTGATGCTTAGTATGTCCCAGTGTTGCGAAGGAACTTGATTTCTGTTTGTGCTTTGTCGAAGCATAATTATAGTTTCTCGGGAAGAGATGGAGGAATTCGGGTGTGCAAGGGATCTTCGGTTGTGATGAAGGGTAGATTGCGGAATGACATTTACACCTTGATTGGTAGCTCGGTAGTTGCTAATGGTTGAATGACTGTTGTGAGTTCCATGGGAAAACAAGTGGAGTTTGTGACTGAGACTCCAGAACAAAAAAAAATCAATCAGGTTGATTCACAAGGACTAACAACAAGTGAACCAGTGCATGGTAATTGTGTTGGTGATGAACAAAGACCATCAGTGGATGACACAAGAAATATACGGAGTGTTGTGTTGTTGAGAGTGGATGAAAAGCTAGCTAGTGGAGGCAAGTCCGGATTGGATTTGGATCGTTGTTACAGGACTTGATGCCCTTCGGAGATGTGAAAGATAAGTAATTGGATTCAAAGTTGAATGAGGAAGAAAATTCACTTCAAGGTGGATAATTGTTGAGATTGAAGTGAGATTTTCTTGAAGAATTGTAGAGCCATGTTGATAGTTGATGAAGCAAGTCAAAATGGGACAGATTGAAGATGAAAATGACAAGTTCTTAGCGGATCAGTGTAGGACACTGTTTGAGACAAAGCCGTGTCCTAGAGGGTCGTGTCCCAGACCGTGTAGTTCTAGAGTCATTGAACTATTCTGTCTGTGTCTTATTGTACTAGCCCGTGTCTTCATGTCTGATGGGTTTTAGACATGTTTTAGGATTTTGGGTGGTCTATTTTGTCTAGGGTTTTATTGTAGACAATAAATAGATTGCTTGAGAATAATTCTTGTAAGTTTTAGTAAGTTTAGAGGTCTTTGAATGTTGTTGTGCTTGTTTTTTACTCTGAATAGTATAATTATTTGTGCTCTGTCCGTGAACGTAGATCGGTTATTGATCAAACCACGTAAATCTTGTATTCTTGTGTGATTGCTCTTTGTTATTCTACATTCTTCTATCGCCGGTTTTCCTCCTTAATATGCTTTCTTTGTGGAAATTATTTCCAACATTTGGTGTTAGAGACAACTTGTTGAATGTTAAGACTCTTGTTTTCGTGTTCTGACCTGATTAACATCTTGCTGTTTTTTTTTTTGTTTACTATGTTGGAATTGTTACTGTCTTTGGAACTGTTCTGTAACCTAGTTTGAAAATGTTTGTTCCTCGGGTTGAAACATTAAACTGTTGGTCTGGGATTTTGATTGAACAAATTCAGTTGCTAATGTGTTTCTCGAGCCCGACAAAACAAGATTGAAAACATTTGCTTCTTGGTTCAAAATGTTGATGCTCAGAATGGTTTGTTTTGAATCTGAGTCCCGGGCTTGATATTAAAAAAAACGGTGATATGTTTCAAACCCGTTTAGAAACTGAGGAAAACGAAGTCTGGGTTTTGCAAAATGATGTGTTTTAGTTCGATAAAAAAAATTCGTTTGTAGATGAAAGGCGAGTAAGACCCACCGAAACTCGATCGAGAATGATCGCCCGGACTGTGGTAATCCAGCGGGTTTTGTCACGGAAATCGGGTTTGGTTGTTTCAAGTTATTCTAGTCGACTTCGATTTTTTGGCGTCGATTGATCAAAAATTATGAAAGGAAGAAAATCCCTTAAAAATTGCCGGAAAATAGATGTCGCATTGCGAGTTACGGCCGGTCGGCCGAGTAGCCCAGGTCGAGGCCTACGGTGTGGGTTGTCAGAAGACTCAAGCATGTATTGTGTTATTTTAGGCTGGTTGTTTAGTAATTATTGTCTTGCCAAGCTTGCTGGAATCAACTCTGGAATTCTCCATCAGACCATCATTCCTAGTTAAGAAAGAGTATGTATTTATTGTTTTAAATTATTTTTTCAACAATATCCTTATGCGTAACTCCAAAGCTTGGGGTTTTGGGCGGAACAAGATGATACCCAACAGATTTTTGCACATTCGTAGCATCATTTCAATGTGTTATTCGAATTTTTTTTGCCTATACTTGATGTATGACCTTATCTATACATCAAACCAATCAAAAAATGAGATGTAAATAACTGGACTCACTCTGAAATTTTTTTAAAAAAAAATCTCATATTCTGATTGATTTGGTTTATAGATAAAAACATATACTAAGTGTAAACAAGAAAAATTCTTATTATTTTATGACCAAATAGTGATATCAGACTTGCCAGGTCAGCTTCTTTCACAAAGTTTGGTATCTCTGCTTTGGACCAAGCCTTCTGGTATTTGGTTCATATTAACTGATTCTCAGCCATGGTTGCTGATCAATTCTGTGTTTCTTGCATGTTGCATATGAGCTCCATTGATGCAGCTATTGACAAAAGGATATTGGAAAGTCGGCTTGCTGGCCGAATGGCATTTTAAATTTATTGGATGCCGCGGAATGATAGATGGAATCTCTGTGGATGCATAACTTATTCTCGAATGCTTTGCATAATTGCTTAAACTGAAAGAGAGGATGCTTCCTAGTCATAGCTCTTGTTCTAGGTTCCTACTGCCAGCGAATTCTGTATGTGTTGTATTCTTTATCAAAAAAGAAGTGACGTAGAAAACAATCTTTAGTCTGTAACTGAGGCGTGAAGAGATGCTGCACATCAATTACACCTTTTGTTTTTTCCTCATTAAATTTATAGTTAACTCACTAGGATTCATGTTTAAATTGACATGGACCTTGTATTGTATCTGATGCAAATTTCTCCATGGATATTGCAATTTGTGGGGTAGCGGTAAAAATTAAATTGGTTTGAAATCCTAGCAGTCGCCCTCAGCGCCGAATGAAGAAGCAAGCAATGCAAACAAAAAGAAGTGAAGAGAAAAGAAGAGAAGAAGGAGAAGGAGAAAGAAAAGAAGAGAAGAGAAGAGAAGAAGCGGAGAAGGTTATCGAATGAGGAGCAGGAAGAAGAGAAGAAGAGGAGGAAAAGCAGACGAGGTGGCCGACAGAAGGAGAGGAGGCGACATGGGTAGAGGTGGCCAAAACCAAACCGAAATCGGATCGGTCAGAACGAGAACCGACTGAACCGGAATCTGTCGAATCGTCCCTATGAGGTCCTATTTCGGTTCACCCTTTTGGAAAACCGTGAACCGGCGATTCAAACCGCCCGTTCGAACCTCAGTGTTCCCATACCACACGACCCAGTTGGCATATTGCCCTTATAAGTCATGACCGTTGCCAACGGTCCAAATTTGGACTGTTGGTAACAGTCACATGGGTCCAACGGTCATTTTGACCATTGGACCCCTTTTTCATTTTTATTTTTATGAATTTTTCATTATAAATACATCAATGCCCTCTCTCAAATTTCTCACATCAATTCTCTACATTCTTTCTTAAAATTCTATTCTCTCCCAAAATTTTCTCATTCAATTTAATTTCAAAGTTGACTCACTTTTTTTTTACTATTTTTATTATTAGAAATACAAAAAAATTATTGTTACTGTATTTTTTTATTATACTAATTTTTTATTATATTATTTTTATTAACATTGTTATGTTTTTTGCATTATCATATATTTTTTAAAATTAAATTTTTGTTGATAATTTTTGTATTTAGTCAATAAAAATGGCAAGTAAAGATAGAACTTTTGAAAATGTTGAGATGAATGCATATTTGCAAACTCAAATAGTGAAACTCAACCGCATCCCACATAAGATGAAGATGCCAAATATCGAATTCTGACATTTTCAATGTTCATTTCAAGAAGACGTCAAAAGGAGATGGTAACTTTGACGTTTCTTGTGATTATTGTAAACAGCTTTACAAATTCAAGCATGAAGGTGAATATGGTACTTTCACCAAACATTTGCATAAAAAACACCCACTCAAGGTTGGATTGGTGCGCGATCAAGTTCAAATTACTGGCTTTGCTTCTTCTTCCAACTCTCCTCAATTATTTCATTATAATGAAGCTAATTGTAGATCTAGATTAGTTGAAATGGTAGCTATTAATCATTTGTCTTTTAGTTTTGGTGAAAAATTAGGTTTCATTCGATTTTGTAAAAAAAAATTGTTAATCCTAGTTTTAAGTCAATTTCTAGAAATACTGTGAAAATAAATTTGTTAAAATTGTATAGAAAATCAAAAATTGATTTGATAAAATATTTTCAAAGGAATGACATTCATGTTTTTATATGTAGTGATATTTGGAGTGACTATTGGCAATCTCATTCATACATGGGTATAATTTGTCATTGGGTTGATGAAAATGAAATTTTACAAAAAAAGAATTATTGCATATCGTTGTTTGATGATGCTCATACTGCTCAAAACATTTGTAGAATAATTCATACTATTTTAGAAGAATATAGATTAGTTAATATAATTTTTTCGATTTGCTTTGATAATGCATCAGCTAATACTGCTTCTATTACTGAATTGAAGAGCATTTGTCAACCAAATTTTGGGGGAAAACTTTTTCATGTTAGATGTGTATGTCATGTTTTAAATTTGTGTGTTCAAGATGGTATTAGAGCATTTGACACTTTTTTAGAACCAATTAGAAATGTTATTTCTTATATTTTGGTACACCCTCGAGTTACAAAAGCATGATTACATTTTTGCACCAACAATGGTAAAACCCCAAAAAGTTTTTCAAAAGATGTTCTTATTCATTGGAATTCGACTTATAAATTACTTAATCAATCATTTGAATATAAAGATTTATTGTGTTCTTTTGCATAATCTAATATTCCACAATACAATATTTTTCCACAAATGTGGTTGGTTTGTAGTTCAATTTTGAATATTTTACGAGTGTTTAATGATGTTACTCATACATTTAGTAGTGTCTATAAACCAACTTCGCACCAATTTTTAATATAAGCAATGAATGTGGCCGATGCATTAATGGAAGGAATGAAGGTTCAAGAAATTAGTTATGACGTTTTAGAAATGAAAAACAAATGGTTGCGTTATTATAAATATATTCCTGAAATTTATCTTGTCATTATGGTATTTGATCCATCATGTAAATTTGATGGTTTAATTGAATGTTTGGAATGATATTATGAATTGCTAGGATTAGGTGATGATAAAGATGTTGATGTCGCGGTTATAATTAATAAGGTAAGACATTTGTGTAATGAATTGTATGAAGCATATGCTATTCCGACTTCCACTAGTGGAGACATTTCGTCTACCATTCCGCCTTCCTCTTCTTCCCAACAATATGTCAAATGTGATCATCAATTTTTGCATGAAAGTAGGAAGAAACCTATATCGAACTCACATTCGGAGCTCGATACTTATCTAACCACAATTTTTGAGTTTGGTGATGATGCAGATTTTAAAATTTTGGAGTGGTAGAAAATGTATAAGTCGACATTTCCAAAATCGCAATTGTTGCAAAACAACTTCTTACAGTTCCAGCCTCAATTATAGCCGTTGAACAAACATTTAGTAGTGGAGGCAACATTTTGGACGAAAGGAGATCAAGATTGGCCACCGAATCATTGGAAGCTCAAGTTTGCCTCGATGATTGGGAAAGAGCCAACATGCGAAGTCAAGAAGAACTTTTACATTCATCATCATCCGACGAATGGGTTAATGATGGTTCAACAACGACGACTTCCAACTACAATGAAGATAATTATATAAGTGGGGTGTAATTGTATCAGGGTAATTAAGGGAACTACGTGGGTTTTGATTCCTCTAAACCTCGAGAGGATACATAGACAACTTAATATAATTAAGTTCAAGCCCTTTTTTTCACATTTGTAAAAATTAATTACTTGTATTCCATATTTGTTTTAATTACTTGTTGATGAAATTAAGTTAAAGCCTATTTTTTATTTTTCACATTTGTATAAATTAATTACTTATATTACATATTACTTATATAATTATATTTCTTAAATTTTTATTAATATTTTTATTTAAAATATGGTAGAGAATATCTATATTCATAATTATATTTAACAATTACAAACTGAAACAAAACCGAATCAAACCGAACTGTACTGTAGCAAAAATTGGCCACAGTTCCGGTTCGTTGAAAGGACTTAAGTGAAACTATTGATTGAAACAGAAACCAAACTGCCTAAAATTGCCTCTAGGTGGTTTGGTTTCGGGTCTCTCCTTTCAAACGAGCAGGAACCGTGGCAACCCTATGCCGTAAGACGTACATAAAAAGCCCTTACATTCATAGTAGAGTCCATACGATTGTCGTTTGCTGGTCAAAATTTGGACTGGAGTAACATAGATAGGAGCCAAAAGCCCATATTACAGCCCATAAAAAGCCCTTACAGTCATCCTATAAATTATTCGTATACCGCTAACTAGGGTTTCTCCTATTTCAAGGCTACATAAGTCTCACTCTGTCGCACATTGAGCCCTAATCTCAGAACTCTCCTTCGCCGTCACCAGCAACCATGGTAATCTCTCTCTCTCTCAACTCCTCTGTTTGATTCTGAAAAAAATGAAAGAAGCGAATTTAACCAGCAACTAACGACGTCGTTTCGGTTTTTATTATCGTCTCCAGATCATCCCGGAGAAGAACCGCCAGGCTATCTGCAAGTACCTCTTCAATGGTCTCTATCTCTCTCTCTCTTTATCTCACATATGAAAAGACAATTTCGTTCTTCCATTTGATTTTAATTTAATTTAATTTTTTATATATGAAAAAAACAGAGGGGGTATGTTATGCGAAGAAGGATTACAATCTTGCGAAGCACCCACAGATCGATGTGCCAAATCTGCAAGTAATTAAGCTGATGCAGAGCTTCAAGTCGAAGGAGTTCGTGAGGGAGACCTTCGCTTGGATGCACTACTACTGGTACCTAACCAATGACGGCATTGAGTTTTTGAGAACTAATCTTAATCTCTCATCCGACGTTGTTCCTCTCACTTTGAGGAAGCAGAAGCCTGCTGGCCGCCCTCTCGGTGGGCCCGGTAGTGACCGCCCACGGTAAGTTTCTATCCTTTCCCGTCTTGTAGTGAGTTTTTTATTTTACTGCCTATTTAGGGTTTGCTTTGATTATTGATTGAGTTTGATCGGGTGATATTAGTGGTCCTTCGAGGTTTGATGGAGAGAGGAGGTTTGGTGATCGGGATGGATACCGCAGGGAGCCACGTGGCCCTGGTGGTGAATTCGGTGATAAGGGTGGTGCCCCTGCTGATTACAGACCAACTTATGGGGTAATGTTTTCTTCCAAGTGGTATTTTGGTCTTGATGTTGTTTTATTTTTTATGGTTAGAGTGATGGCTTGATTTTGATCAGATTATGTAATGTAGATGGTTTTGAATCAGATTGATGGCTCGAATCTATTCTGGCTTATGATGATAAGGATATGCTTTTCTTGGTCTTGCATTTCTGATTCTGCTAGGCTCAGAATCTGTCATTTTAAAGACTTGTTTGTTTTCAGAATTTTCTTGTTTGTTGCTCTATTTTTTTCCCGTGTTCTGCTTTTTGTAGACTCTTATTATACAACAAAAAAATCTTTCATTTATATGTAAGCATTTGAGCATGTTCTGGAACATGAGATTTTGTTATGCAATTACAAACTTTACTGACAATGCCTTTGTGCTGTTATTGATATGTATGTTTTCTCTATCGATTCTGCAGGGCTCTGGTGGAAGGCCTGGCTTTGGACGTGGTGGTGGTGGTTTTGCTGGAGGTTCTGCTCCATCAAATTAACCTTGACCCGAAGCTGATGCTTTTTCATATTGTTCTTTTATTTCCTAGCTTGCACTTTGAAAAGTTAATAGTGGTGGAGAGTTGCTAGCTTTAGATTTTGGAGGTTGTCATTGTGAGATACCTTATTTAAGATTTTGCCTTTTATTTTAAAATGAATTTCTAAGGATTATTGTTAATTTTGTGGATGGCTTTGGCTACACACCTATACTATTTCTGAAACAATTTCCTGATTCATGTTCTTGTTATCAAGTAAATTGTGTTTGGAATATTTGTTTTTTATACCATAGCATTTGAGGTTTTGCACATGTTTCACAAAATAATTGAGATGAACATGTCAAATTCTGGTATTTGCTGAAGCTGGACATTTGAATCAATGCGGTGGCTGGTCTATAATTTATACTCCCTTTCGTCTTTTGTCAAAAATAACATTTTGTAAAACCAAAAAGCTTTTTGTTATTTCGAGCTCTCTAAAACACAGTTTTGCGAACCTGAGCTGGTTTTCTGGTTTTATCTTCAGGCTGCATTTATTTGCTTCATAATTTTATCAGCGGGGCTGTGTGAGCATTGGTATTCCTGGATGGTTAAGGTTTTGTTTAGGATTCACATACGTTACCAATGATTTTACGACGTCAAAATCCGACGGGATGACTCCAATTTATTCTTACATGCTACCTCGCTGCACAAAACGTTAAAATGGTCTTTGCTAATGTTCCAACGAACGCAACCACGAAAAGAACTCAAAACCATTATGTTGTAATACTTCATTGAGATATAGCACTTATATTTACACTAGGTAAAGGTAGAAAAAAAGAAAACCCAAGTGAATACTGAATACGGAACACTACAAAAGACCAAAAAACAAACTAAACCAAACGGCGCAAAAGAATTCACACGGCCACGTTGCGCTTATTCTCTCCGCCATCTCTTACGACTGCATAAGCTTCTCAGTCGACCTCCTCCATCTTGCTCTCTTCGTTCCCTTCCTCCTCCAATGCCGACATATCAGCATCCACCCCAACGTTCTCATCCTCTTCAATGCTCAAACCCAGCTTCAGTATTCTGTGGATCCTCGCCGCAAATGTGTTGGGATCATCAAGACTGAAACCAGAAGTAAGAAGCGCAGTCTCGTACAGCAGCAGGACCAAATCTTTCACCGCTTTGTCGTTCTTGTCGGCCTCAGCCTTCTTCCTGAGCTCCTCCATGATGCCATTGTCAGGGTTGATTTCCATGGTTTTCTTGCTAGACATGTAAGCGCTCATGCTATTGTCTCTTAAAGCTTGAGCTTTCATGATCCTTTCCATGTTTGCCGTCCAGCCATATTCACCAGTCACCAAGCAACAAGAAGAGTCCACAATTCTATCTGAAACCACCACTTTCTCTACCTTGTCCCCTAGAATTTCCTTGATTGTCTTGCATAGGTTCTCAAAAGATTTCTTCTTCTCTTCCTTCTTCTGTTTCTCCTCCTCCGTTTCGTCAAGCTTCAACCCTTCCTTAGTCGCAGACACTAGTTTCTTGCCATCATATTCCTTCAGCTGTGCCACAGCATACTCATCGATGGCGTCCACCATATATAGCACTTCGTAGCCTCTCTTCTTGTGCTTTTCAAGGAATGGCGAGTTCTCAACAGCCTTCTTGCTCTCACCTGTGATGTAGTATATGTCTTTCTGACCCTCTTTCATCCTGGTAACATAGTCCTTCAAGCCGGTCATCTCGTCACCACTCTTGGTTGAGTAGTACCTGAGTAAGTTACCAAGCTTGGCTCTGTTTTGGCTATCTTCATGAATGCCCAATTTGATGTTTTTAGAGAATGCTTCATAGAATTTGTTTTAGTCTTCCCTGTTCTCAGAAATTTCATTAAACATCTCAATACATTTCTTCACCAAATTCTTCCTGATGACTTTAAGGATCTTGTTCTGTTGCAGCATTTCACGAGAAATGTTGAGAGGCAAATCATCAGAATCCACAACACCCTTCACGAATCCAAGGTACTCAGGAATGAGTTCTTCACAGTTATCCATGATGAACACCCTCCTAACATAAAGTTTGATGTTGTTCAGCTTCTTCCTTGTGTCAAACAGATCAAAAGGTGCTCGTTTCGGAACGAACAATAAAGCCTTGAACTCGAGCTGCCCTTCGACAGAGAAATGTTTCCAGGCAAGAGGGTCCTCCCAATCGTTGGTGAGGCTCTTGTAGAAGGAAGCATATTCCTCTTTGGTGACTTCTTCTGGCTTCCTCATCCAAATCGGTTTCTGTTTGTTGATCAGTTCCCATTCATGAGTCACTTCTTTAACCTTTTTCTTCTTCTTGGAATCCTTCTCTTTGTCCTCATCGACCTCCTCCACATCACCTTCCTCTTCCTTCTTTGTTCCCTCGTCTTCATCATCGCTAACCTCCTTATCAGTAGTTTTCTCAGTCCAGAGATAGATAGGGTAACTAATAAATTCTGAGTACTTCCTCACAAGGTCCTTCAGTCTCCTCTCTTCCAAGTACTCCAGCTACAATTGCAGACCACAAAGTCAAAACAAAAACAGGTCTCAGTATTCAACTTGACACAAACTAAATCATCTAAAAACACGGCGATTCAATTAAAACAAAATATAAGGAAGTTTATATGATCATGTTGTAAATATACGTACTTGGTCCTCTTTGAGGAAGAGTGTGACTTTGGTTCCTCTACCTAATGGCTCTCCATTCACGTCCCTGGTAACGGTGAAAGAACCTCCAGCCTGAGACTCCCAAACACACTGCTCATCATCATTGTGCTTAGTGGTCACAACCACCTTCTCAGCAACAAGGTAAGAAGAATAAAACCCAACACCGAATTGCCCAATCATGCTCACATCAGCACCTGCCTGCAATGCCTCCATGAACTCCTTTGTACCCGACCTCGCAATGGTACCCAGATTGTTCACCAAATCTAACAAGAGAAAACCCAGAAACCAATTTGAACCCACATTCCAAATACAATGTAGAAAGCTAAAAATCCAAGCTGATGTTCAGAGAGTTGATTATACCTGCTTTGGTCATGCCACTACCACTATCAATGATAGACAGCGTCCTGTTAACCTTATCAGGAACAATCCTGATGAAGAGCTCAGGTTGAGATTCAAGCTTGCTCTTGTCAGTCAAGCCCTCAAATCTAATCTTGTCCAATGCCTTCATCAGATTATAAATATTCAAATGTTAAACCAAATCTAATCTTTTTTCAATACTAATTATAACTAATAGAAGATGTGTCAAATATCAAATCACACCACTAAAATTCATGCAAGGACAATCTAAATGCAGGATTTTATTGATATCGACTTCTACCAAGGATCGAAGCTTCCAGAAACGATTTTAGTTCTGCTTAGACTACAAGTCTATTGCTGCTTGTTTATGAGAACATGTTAAGCACTTCAGGACTTGTTTGGCAAAACATCTTTTTGTCTATAAATCTTAGCATATTAACATATCTCCACTTCTCAACTACAACTATTCAATTCGCTAAACGATACTCTTTACAAATGCATTTCCAAACAAGTCCTTAACATTCAATCTATGCTCGAAATTCCTAACAACAACTAGTAGTAGTACCAAACACGCGTAATCTTAAAAACGACAATTTTTTCAAATTATCACAAAGAAGATGTACTTACATCAGAAGAATTGCTAATAAGCTCTCGAAGGAAAATATCTTTGTTACTATAAAAAGTGTTGATGATGAGACTGAGAAGCTGGTTGATCTCAGCTTGAAAAGCAAAAGTCTCTGCTTCTCCCATCTGCACGTCCGCCATGATTCTACTAAAACAAAGAAACCCCTCTTCACAGAGAAGATCAAACCAATCACCTAATCGCGCGTTTGTTTGAGTGCGTATGTTTATGCCT
>CAODLS010269859.1:0-15934 GCA_948243855.1 Flueggea neowawraea | reverse complement strand
AGCTCTTTGCTCGTCCCAATCAGAGATTTTGGGGCCAAGACTGTAGGGTTTGTTGGGATCGGGTTTCTCATCCTCTCCTTCATGAACCAAGATTTTATTGATATCGAATGTGGCGTAGTTGTTTGGGTCGTTGTTGGTTTGGGTTTCGGGTTGGACCTCTTCAAGGACCCGGCGAGGCTCGGCGTGTTTTCGAGAGGCGTAGAACAAGTGGTTCTGCAACTCATTGAAGTCTTTTTGGGGAGTCCCGAATTTACCGGCTCCGACAATGCCACGCAGGACGAGGATTGTCATGAAAAGGCAGAAAATGGTGAGTTTGGCCTGTCGGAACGTTCTCTGGATCTGGCGGACCCGGTGAGCTCCGAGGCACCGCTCCAGCAGCATATCGAACCGACCCGGAATAATCAAATTTCCTTCTTTCTATAAAAACTGGAGGTTTTGAGAGTGGTGTCGAGCTCAGAAGGTCGCGGGCAATGGCATAATGTTAAATAAGAGGAGAAATGAAGGGAGAAGAAAGTCGGTGGAGGGAGTGGGAGGTTTAGAGAAGACTGAAGAGAGAGATCCAGGAGATGGGGACGAAGGAAAGGAATCGAAGATGGATTTATTTGATTAATTTAATTTTTTGTATATATTTTGTTGTCTTTTTTATAATATATTTGTTTTAGTGCGCGTCAGCACGTCGTTTCGTTTGGGCAGATCCGGCCAATTGTCATGTTGGTGTATCCAATTATTGTCTAAACTAGCAATAATAAATTAATATAACCTTTCGAAAAATATAAACTCCAAATTTACCAAATTTGATCAATCCCTTTAATTACTTAGTCGCCGCGATAATTAATAAATAATCTAACTGAATGGGAATAAATAGTTTTTAGAATCAAGATTGAAATTTTAAATGGTAAAATCTTCTCGAATACGTTTTCACCCATCTAAATATAAAATTTAAAGTAACCTTATATATTACCAATAAGATCGTTTTAGAATTGTTTTCACACTTAAAAAATGAGGATTCAATTTTCAGATAAAAATCAATGCAAAAAATAAATAAATTGAAAATAGAGCAACTAAATCACATTTTTTTAAAAAAAAAAATCTACCAAATATGCGTGACGGTAGTCTGCTGAAGAAGAGAAAGAAATAAGCGCGTTAATTACGATCTTCCTGTCCATGAAACACATGCATTGAATAGAGCAAATTCTAGATGTACATAAGATGACAAGTAACAAACGTCATATAAGCAGCCCATGCCAAACAAGGCTTAACAAAAATCTTGGAAGACGGATTAATTTTCCCAAAATTCAAATAGCAACCAAAAAGAATCCCAAAATTAATCAAACAGTACCCAAATCCAATCTTAATGGCACCTAGTCTGAGAACAAGAGGATACCAAACAATGCTGGCGGCGATTTGAGCAAGATAAAGAGGCGCCGCATCGGACTCAAGGTGAAGCCCACCCGAGGCCCGGACCAGCCAGGCTGCGAGGCTCATGAGAACGGTGGAGGCCGCGGAGGCCAGGTGCACCAGGCTCAGACACGGGAACCAAAATGGTTTGGGCGAGCCTTGATACTTCCTGCTTGATCCAAACGAAAATATTATGAAAATCATAAGAGAAAGTGGCGCCGCTAAAAGTGCTAAGAGTGACAAAAACTCGTTCTTGCTAATATAGTTTGATTTATGCTTTGGTTTAGGCATGACGGTGAAATTGATGCTTGGTGGTGGTGGTGGTGCTGCTGCTGCTGGAGGAGAAAAAAGACGAAAGAAGAGGAACCATTTAATAGCATAATCGTCAGAGCGAGGAATTAATTTCAATTAATTACGCCCTCCATCCTGGCTAGTGTGGATATAAATCGATGAACGACGATGCGTTTATCCAAAATACACTCGAATGTGCAAAAACTCTTTTTAAGCTGAATACTTCTTTTCTTTGTTCTCCTTAAGACATTTTACTATTTTTTAATGGTTAGTTTATTCGAATTTTTTTATTATTAATTTCCTTTAAAATGTACATTTTCTTCTCTTATTGTAAAACAATCTTAGAGTCATAAATCTTTACTAATTCCAATTCATTTATGCATTTTCTCTTTATAAATATAGAAACCGAATATTTTTTAATTGATTGCCATATATCCGCCACAAATTCGAAATGGAAAGGTAAATAGTAAGGCAGGGGTAAATTTGTGATTGAAACCTTCCTCTCATACAGAACTCTTGTGGCCACTACCCCTGTACCAGTTTTTTCCGTCCAGACACCGCTTCACTTCCCTCCGTGCTTCCCGATCGAAACGTAACACTCCTCGCCAGAGGAACTTTCCGAAATGGTGATTGCATTTTGCTTTCTCAGTATTGCTATATTCACATGTCAGTTCCTGAGACTATAGAAGAAGCTGGATTTCTTTGGTTTTCTGCAAAAATCTTACTGAATTGGCGTTTTTAACGTTTGTGATGTGTGATTCAATGGTTTTTTTTTCTTTCTAATTGATGAAATTTTACGGTTGAGAATAGTTTTTGTGGGATCTTATTGTGCGTTTCTAGATTCGGGTGTATGGATGTCATTTTGAGTGAAACGAACATTTTTAAGCTGTGGTAAAAGCAGTATTATTTGTTTGCTTAATTGTTTGATTTTCTGCAACGAGGAATCCTACCTATTGATTTCGATTGGAAGGAGTTCCAGACTTATCTTATATGAATTGTGAACAAAGTTTGATAAAACATTTTGAGCTTGTATTTGCACTCTTGAGATTAAAAAATGTTGGGAGTATCTAATTTACTTTTTTCTTTATATAAGTAGTGTGCTAATATTATTAGTTTGGCAGGATGGACATGATGCTGAAGATGCAAAACAGAGCACTGCTGATATGACTGCTTTTGTAAGTTTTTTGAGATTATTTTGTTGTTGTTTTCAATTCACATGATTCATTCATGTACACTTCTTTTAATGTTGCTTGGTCTTATGGACTAATCTCTGTGAGGTAGAGGATGAACTCCACAGTTTCTTATTCTGGAAGTTGTCAAGATCAGATTTAGTCATAACCAGTTGTGACATTTTTGGATGTTTAACTATCAATTGATAAATGTTTCTGTACGTTACCTATTCTGCCTCGTTTTTGGACAAATATATTGTTTAGACTCTTTTGGTCTAATGGCAGATTATTGGACTTCTTTTGTTAAAATGCAACCTTGCCTGGCTTGCTAGGATTGTGTAGGTCATTGCTGAGAAGTTCAATTTCAGTATGGTTGGATTCTTTAGTGTCTAATTTAGCAAGAAGATGGACACTATGTGCTCGTTTTGGTTGTGTGTTATGGATGTATGTTGCAACAAGTAGACTTGCATAATTAAAATGGCTGCTAGACTTTGCTGAGTTTTTTTTTTTCTGCAGGTGCAAAATCTGCTTCAGCAGATGGTGAGTACAAAGCTTGCTAGATCTGTCAGAGTAATTTTCTGATCATCATATCTGTCAGCCTTCTCACATCTGTTGGTTTTCCATTTTGCAGCAATCCAGGTTCCAGACAATGTCCGGCTCTATTATGACGAAGAATATCCTTCTCTTTTTTCCATTTAATTAAATGTTTCTTTACCATAGAAAATAACAATTTTATCCGGTCATGAAATTCGGTAGAAAGTGAGTCATTGGCTTCAATTTCATTTATGAGGAATTTACCACTCTTTCTGGTGCAACCATAATTGAGCATTCTATAGTGGTCTTGGCATTTCACAGTTCACATGCAGGTGTGGCATTGGATTACAGCAAAATTCTTTTAATGTATTTGGTGGTTTATTCCATTATTTTTCTTTTTGAAATAAACGGCATGAGTTAAACTAACTTCATAGCGTGTAGTGACTTCCTTCCAAATTCTGTGGAAGGGGAAATGCTGTTGGGAACTTGGGATAGGAACTACTAATTCATTTTTTCGGCGATACTATTTCTTTTATTGTTGAAATACATGGATGGATTTGGTTTCTTTGACTGCAATGCACTTGATGAAATGGGCAGCAGGATAGATGAGTTACAGCAGAGCATCAATGATCTGAGAGCCGAGATGGGGGTAGAGAGGTCTCCATCTCCTTCAGTCCCACCCAAGAATGAGGAGTCCAAGTCTGGCGGTGATGCTTCATAAGGGTGACGATTAAGCCTAATTTCAGCACCATGCTGTCTTCTTCAAAATGAAAAGCTCGTTTGTGTGATTATTTGTGTGCTACTATTGTTATATTTGATATAAGACCTTTGAGAGCTGTATGAAATTTTCGAGGGATACATAACAGATGTTATATTCATATTTCGATTTCTGCTGTCAGATGTTGATATTTGAAAAGTCTTTGTTGTGCATCTCGTTTTCTGCCGTCAGCAGTGAAATTTATATGCATCTCATCGGTGATGCTAGCTCATCCGTGGAAAAAACAATAAGGCAACGAAAACAAAAAGAAGTTTCAGGTTCTTGTCAATGGGGATGGTCCATGTTCGCATGTTCTATATTGATGCTATTTTGAAGAGGACATATGAGGCGTGTAACTAAATTTAAGTTGAAATGGCTGAATTAAATTTAAATTTTCGTAACTTTGGCTAAAGTAGCTTTCATGTATTAATAAAGTGGATGAGATTCTTGCAAACAGATAGGCAATTTGTTTAAAGCTGTACGTGCTGATGATTGGGCTGTTTTGTGGTGTAAAGAGCCCCTTGATTCATGCCAATGTTGGGGATTAATCGATTCTCCGCTCCCCAACAAAGTTGAGTCGGCCGTCCAGTGGGGTTACAGCTCAGGACAGTACTGTTTGTTTCGGCCAGACGTTTCGATTCGACCAAAAGAAAAATCCAACAAAAAGTGGTGAAAGCTGGTCACCGGGAAAACGCTTTCACATGGGACCCCTCCTCCTGATCTCTCCGTTCAAATGTTCCCTCCCACATCTAGTTAAAATTCAATTATTTATATTTTCATTTTATTTCACTTTCAAATAACCATAATCGAATATTTCCTTAAGTACGGCTCATCAAATTTGAATTAATCAGATAGCAAAAATACAAATAATTCCGTGGAAAAACTAAAGAAATCATCATAGTCGTCCTGCTCGAAACGGCTGGAGCCAAAGCTCAGATGAAGAAAACAAGAAAAACCCATCTCCACTCATAATCCAAAATAAATTAATAATCTAAGATTTGGAAATATCTAACTAGAATATGCCATATGTGCACCTCACATGTCCACGATAAAAACAAATTCAATTACCCAAAAAAACTGGACCATAAAAATAACAAAAATCAAAAGCAAATTCGTCATAGAATAAATTGTGTAAACTAATGGTGGTCATGGAGGTTATTACATGATCAATATACACACACATCTACCGATTTTAATCCTCAATTTATTGGAAACACCAGCATTTAGATCCTTAATAATCTTTTATCATACGTGAATAATGTATACAAACCCCAAATTAATTACCACATCATGCACATCATATAGACACTCAAAATATATAGAAGAATTTAACACAATAATAACAAAAATAAAAATTATTTCCAAAAAAAACAAAGAAATTCAACGTCTGCAGCGAGTAATGCGACTACACCCGCGAGAGTAGGGATTCGCCTGAGCTCCAGGTTTGCAATTGTAGTACGAAGCACCGCGTCTCGAGCATGGCACAGTGTTCCTCCTCAGAGCACCGTAGCTTATATACCTCCTCCCGGCTAAAATGCGGCGGTTGCTCTCGCTGTCCAACGCGAACTCCACATCGAACATCTCGTCCTCCTCTCCCATCAGGCACTCGGCGATGGATCCACGGCAGCCCGCTTTTATCGGCATGAAATCGAGGGTCGTTGATGCAGAGAGGGCCACGTGGACGGCCAGGATTGCAGCAATGATGAGCAGACCGAATTGGTTCGAGTTCCCCATTGTTCCGGGTTTTGGTTTTGCAAGGGAATGAAATGCGGACAGGTTTTGTGGTTATAATCGGCGGTTGATAGGGAAATGCCATTCGTTTGCATAGAATTACGGAAGTGCCACTGATTTGTTAAAACATGACCTCCTTTACCTGAAGTGTAAGAATGTCAATCACTTTATGGACACCTACTAATTAGTCTTATGACTTCTTTTGGTGCGTCCAGATGTGCTTCTTCATAATTTACCGATTTAATTTAATTACACACAATTAACTACTTGTGTGATGTAGTTAATACTTCATAAAATGAATTATATCATTGTAAACTTAAAAGAGAGTGAAAAAGTAAGGGTTAAAGATCGTGCAATTTTTTTTTAATTTGATACGAAGATAAAATTTTGTTCAAGATTTATACGCTTGTGGACCAGACTTATCTAATCAAAGTATTGTCCAATTTGGTCATATTATTTGTCCTCATGGTTTTACTTTTAAAAAAAAATGTCTTTATTATTTGAGAAAAAATAATGTTTATAAGTTATTGTTGATTTCAACTTTTAAACAATATAAAAAACATGACATTAAACCATGTATAGTTGGTAAATTAAAGACAAATATAATCAAATCTCATTTTTATCCAAAGGGTTAAAGAGAAAAAGAGTCTAGAGGGTTTCATAAACTAATTAAGGAGACTAATACAGGTTTAGATCGCTAATGATGAAAATTAGCAACTAATCACAGGAGTAATCGAGCTTGCAATTGAATTATTGTTTAAGTAGATAAACTCATGAGGAATGATGGTAATGTTTAAACAAAAAGGGGAAATAGTGGACAGGCAATGTGAGAAATTAATGAATGCGAAGGTATTAATTTCTTAAATCAAAATCATGGGACCTGAGAATAATTAAATGTTTAAACCAAATGGTGGTCTAGTGGGTGTGAGAATTGTGGGTTGTCAAGTGGGAATTGAAACCTATAAGCATGCTTGACAGCATTTTAGCGCATTCTGTGCCGTAATTGGGATGGAACCGATCGTGATATGCCTGTGTTGAGACGGGTCAATTTTGAGAACGACCACCGAAACTATTAACACCGGTATAAAAAAGAAATAAATTCCAGTGAGATAGTTTATTGCTATCGTCATAATTTTTTTTTGATCACGAAGAATGTTAGGTCCAAAAACACACAAATATATTCACACAAGAAAATAAATAATAAAAAAAAAAAGAAGAAAACATAAGAATTTTTTATCGTAGTTCGGTCGTTTAATAGACTTACGTCTACGAACTCCACTAAATAAGTATTACAATTTTTTTTAAGAACAAAATTGTAAAAACCCTCGCAGACACACAAACTCAAACCCAAATTATACCTTTAGTTAACTAGTATAAGATTTATAATACTAAACAATTTATACTCAAAGTTTATTTATAGGTGAGAGATCTTTCTCCTATTCTACTCTTAGTCAATGTGGAGCAAAGACTTTTTTCATACCCATTCCTATACCATGTGGAATTCACTTCAAACTCTCTACTACTTGATGTGGGATTTGGGGAGTTATCCCAACAAATCCTTCTTCTATCCAAATCTCCACATATCTCAATAGTATCAGAAAACTGAATTCTATTCACAATCTTCATCTTCTTTGTCGTAGTTGACATACTCTCTACAACTTTTCTTATCCTCTTCCTCCATTCTCCTTCCTAAAACGAGCATTAGCTCTTATACCACTTGTTGGACCCAGGAAGCCTTGGGAAGATCTGTCTCTCACGTGGGTCTAGTGAAGGAACACACAAGTAGTTCTGATGCCACATCTTTACCAAAAACCTTAAGGTAATGGGTTATGAGTCTACACCACTTATAAGTCTTTCACACACACAACAATTCTCCAATATGAGACTCTTAACTATTCACACTTGTTTTCTAACAATCTCCCCTTCAAGTGTAAATTTCTTCCACATCGGGTTTAGACTTGCTCTTCCTACAACATAAACCACTTCAAGTGTTGTGGAATTTTTTTCTTGGGCCTCTTCGAGTGCTAATGTGGAATTTTAACTCGAGCTTTTCTATGACTCCACCCATCTACGAGCTGATCATACCGCTCACACTAGATAAGGGTTTTACTAGTCAGCACAACTCTTCATCGTCCTCAAGCCTGGGAGCTCGGACCCCGTCATTACCATGATGTCACCAAAAGCTTCACCTATAACTGAACCTTCCGTTTCACTCACACAGTAGATCCGAGTTACACCAGTCAATACAACTCTTTACCACATTATCGCACTCATCCTAAACCACCATCGCACAATACTTGTCCTTGTTCGCATCCCAGCCAAATCGTCAACTCTAATACCACTTGTTGGACCTGGAAGCTTTAGAGAGATCTGCATCGCGTGTGAGTCTAGTGAATGAGCACACAAGTAGGTCTGACACCACATCTTTATCCAAAACTTTAAAGCAATAAGTTATTGATCTATACAACTTATAAGTCTTTCACATACACCACAATTTTTCGATGTAAGACTCTTAACTATTCACACTTATTTCCTAACAAAAAACTCACATCCGATGGCATTTTAGGCTATACACCGAGTAGATAAACTCTGAGGAGACTAGTTCAGCTGTCAGAAAATTATTGTTAAAGAGTACAACAAAATTATTAACTGTACAAGAATATATGTTTTTCAACTAAACTATCATACTACAAAGTAACATAATTTCGGACCGAAATCTACTTTGTTATTTTAATTTTCAAAATGTGCATTTGATGTTTGTAATGCATCACAAATATTATATGGTTCAATGAGTTCTTTAGTCTCTTAATAACAAAATTTCCACTATTTACAGAAAACCATTAAACTCACAATTGAAAACTGCAATTATCCAGTTCTCTTTGTTCACATGTCTACACCCATGACTAGAAATATCATGAATATATTCACAACTATTTATTTAGGACGGATAATTACACATACCGAATATTTTTTTATAAATTATTTTATCTGTTTTTATCAAAAATTGAATTCATAATTTTTTATCATTGGAGTTGATTCCATTACACATACTGAATATCTACATGATTTTTTTTTAGAGTATCTACACGATAATAGTCTACGATGTAATTAGCACAATTTCTATTTTTTATTGTATTTATCATCTAACAAAATGATGACATGTTAAAATAAATAACCACACAAATGCACTCATGAATCCAGAAGTGGAACAGATAAGATTTGTGTTGAGAGATCCATTATGGTCCACGGATGTCCAGTGGAACTAAGTTGTAAGCATTCTTCTACAAGACCCAACGAGCAATTTTGCTTTCGACCCATCTCCAGAACATGAAAACATCTTGAGCTAAAACATGGTCCAAATACTGATTTGTAAACCCATTTTCACAGGGCCGTTTTTCATGGAAAAGTGTTTTTAATTAAAATCTTATATTTAACTATTGCCAGTCTCCTTATACTGGATCGAGGGTATAAATGAATTGAGCCACTAGAGGCACAAAGTTCGGTTTGACAAAAGTTAATTCAGGGCTCAATTAAATTATAAATGAGCTGAACTTAACAAAATTTTAAGCTCGTTTTTATATATAAGTCAATTTGAACACCCTAAAACTCACTTTAAAAAGCACGTAAATAATTTCAATTATGCATTTGTGAACAAGCTCATAAACAAGCTCAAATATATCTGTTATTACTTAATCATTATCAGTTTTAGTTGTCTCTATGTATTTTAGTCAATAAAATTTAGCTAGATCCTTCAAGAGATTAATATAATATATATTGCAAAGAACCACACTAATTTCAAACAAGTATTCGTAATTAACTACTTAATCATGCCTATAATATCAATCCAAGAAGTATGGGATTAACAATGTCACAACCCAAGGTCGGGTTGTGATTGACGTACGAGGCAAACCGTCTATGGAAGTCCGACTCATCTCGCACAAATTTCAAAGAACAGAAACTACCTAGATTCATATTATTAGTCGGCTTATTTACCATGTTAAAACAGTTTCACAAAGATACATTTTTTAAAAAAATAATATTCTCGAATATAATTAAAATATAATTGTAATATCAAAGTACTAAATAAACCGTTAAACATTATTTATCAAATACATATGTCATAACCCACTACCCGATGTGGAGCAACTAACATAACAAAATCCGCTCGAACAATAGGGCACTCACTGAGTGCAGAAGAACCAAACGACCACTATTAAATACCTAAAAAATGAAGTAGAACAAAGACAAGAAAAATACAAGTGGTAAGATTCCCTAGTGAGCGGATAACACAAAAGAGCGACACAAGCTCCTCAAAAGGGTTTTGAAAACATTTTCGAAAACTACCACATGCACGTATATGTCCAAATAGTATTATATATATATATACACACTCGTATATATAAATAACTTAGTTCAAAAATTCACTTTGCAATCCTTTTTGCATACAGAGCAGACAACAAACAATTATCGAAATTGATTAGATGAAGAAATTAAATAACATGTTTAATTTTTCTCAAATCCCAAAACAACCAAAGTGTTTTCGTTTCAAATAATTTTCCAAAATTCACGTTCATTTTTTAAGATGTTCCAAGGAACAACACTCAAATATTTCCAGAGATAAATGCTCAATTTATTTCAAAGATGATTTCCAAATTATTTTCAGACTTGAATACCGTAATATTTTCAAAGATACCTCCAAAACATTTTCAGAGAGTAGTTCAAAACATTTTCAGATAGGGACCAAATATCATATTTATCGAATTAACCAAACTCGGTAAAAGTCACTTAAGGCAGATATAAGCCACTTTAGGCACCATGATATAGCCACAAAGGCGAATATAGGCCACTAAAGGCACAAATATACCCACACTGACAAATGATACAACTCTAGTGTATCAAGGCCACGTTATCTCGTAGTTGGGTGTCCCAAAACAAAATGTTTTCACCAAAACATTTCAAAATATATTCGAAATACTCCAATAGGTAGCATGAACACCTCATTTTTCCAAAAATGATAACAAACTTTCAGACAAAATATTTATTACAAAAATATTTAGTATTCAGAAACAATAATTATTTCAAATAAAATATATTCGCTCCAGAATATATTTTCAAAAAGCCAAAACGTTCATTGCAGAGATCACAATAAATATTAAACTTACTATTTATTTCATAAACCAAAAACCATTTTAGAGAAAACCGAGTTTCCACAACATAGGTTTTTACGCACATCGGATTTTAGGAATTCAAATCATTTAATAATTCCAATTTCATGCCAAGTTCAACACAACAAAAAAATATATACGAAATTTAGAGAACACATCCTACATGTCTAAAATGCTACCACACTCACCTGGACACCGAACAAATAATCCCGAGTACGGTCCACCGATGAATGACTGGTCACCTTAGAAACCACACAGAGCTGGAACATACAATACATACATAGATCAGACATGGTATTGTGGTTGTATCGAAATACATGCAAATGTATATGCAAACTCGAACACTCCAACAAACCCCAAAAATCCATTTCGGCCCAAAGTCTAACACGATTATCCAATTATTACACCTCGATGTAAAATTACAAATCAGTCCCTGAACTTTGAAAAATTACCATTTAGTCCCAAGACTTGGTAAATTACAATTTAATCCCCAAAATATCCTCAAGTGACTAACTAGTCCTCCCAATAATACAAATCTCCAACTAAATCCTCCGATGCTCAAAATTACAAATTAATCTCTAACTTGCAAAATTACTTGTTAGTCCCCAAATATTCTAAAATCACCAAGCAATCCTCAAATAATTTAAAATATTCAATTCACTCACCCATATACTCCAAATTCCATTTTTGGTCCTTAAATGCATAATTACACAATTGGTCCTCCAACTTGGCAAATTACACCAATGGTCCTTAATTCCGCTCAACTCAACCAAAATCGATTCCAAGCATACCATTCACTTCCTAGCAACCTATAGAACATTAATCAACCATCAATAATTATTAAACATCACAAAACTCTCTTCTTTCTCCTCAAAATCGTAGCAAACCCTAGAACCCAAATAAACTCCATCAAAACACCAATAATCCCATGTTTTCTTGTACAATTAAGCCCTAGCAACTTAGATATATCAAAACCCCTCTCATTTCATCCAAGAACCACCACAAATTAGGACAAACAACACTCACTCCAACCCATAACACATTCTTTCAAGAACATCCCATAGCACATGAAGAATGGCAAGGAAATCAAGTGGGGAAAGTGATTCTTACCTTAAAAATTCGTAATCCACCAAGGAGAGGCAAGGAAGAACGAGATTGGAGGGTTTTGAGGCAGCTGGAATGTGTTTGAGGGAAGATGGAACCGAAGTGAGGCGGCTAGGGTTTAAAAAGAGTGCAGCGAACAAGACACGGTTTGGGAAATTAAGACATGGTTTGTGTGCTTAAGACACAGACACGAATTCTGTTCATGTCTTTAGGACAATAACTACACGGTTTGGGTACATTAAGACACGGTCCAAAGGGTTGACTGTGTCCTAAACTGTGTACTCCCCAAACACGACTATTCTTGTCCGAAAACACTTCAATCGATCTTTCAATCGTTCTACAAGATCAATGGATCATAATCCAACTTAAATCCATCAATTTAAATCGCTCAAAACATCGATTAAAGGTTCAAACACCAAATCAATTATCAAACTCGAACATACGCACACTCGAACACAATCAAAATGGACGAGATGTTACAAACAACATCGAATTGACCTCTTATTTAAATTAAGAGCAAAAAATATAACTACCGACAATATTTTATGTTATTAATAATTTTTACAGTTAACAAAACTTTCCCGTGCCAGGATTTTAATTTTACTAAATAATCTATTATGAATGTTTGTTCCTTTCAATTAATGCAACACAATATTATATAATGTATTGTTTTTTCCCTTTTAATTTTTTTTTAAAAGGAAACTTCCTTTACCCTTTTAATTTTAAATCAACAAGTACGAGACATCATCAGCTTTGGGACGTAGTAAGGAAATGGTCATAAAGTTTTTACTTCTCATAACTTTGTATAGTTTCTTGGTTGTTTCCCTCAAACAGACAACAACAATATCATATTAAACTTGCATGCATAGAAAAAATAAGATCGTAAAGCCGCCAACTTTGAATCGAACTGCATTTTTTCTCATGTTCACTCTAATTACATTGCTGGAAGTACTACTACGTAATTAGATCAAAATTAATGCAAACCGCTATGTACGTACCAAAGACTTCCGCGATGGAAGTACTACTAATTGTCTTGTACTACTAATCGGAAACCTTAATTAATCCCCTTCCTCGACTTGAAACTAGAGAAAATATGTCACTAGTTATATATATTATTCCATAGAAAAAAGTATATTTGTTTGAAACAGAGGGAGTGACAGATTGCAGAAGTGATATTATATTGATAGATTTAACATATTTTATATATAAACAAACAAAAGATAACATATTGGTAGTTTTCATATATCGCTAATTAGAATTAACAAACATGCTGTCATAAAAAATAACGAAATAAGATGAATTATATGCATGTAAATTTTAATATTAAAAAAAAGAGATAAGATTGGAAACAAATTGTAGATATTAGTGACTTGATCATGTATTAATAACATTCTATCTATAAAATGTTGCAAATTAAGTAAATTTATTAGATGCGAGATTGAAATATAAAAATTACAATCCACCTACCACAATCCAAATGTCCAATTTTGCGTCCCTCTTTTACCAATTTTTGTTATTCATTGTCAAGTATGTGTTAATGTGTTTTATTGCATAGATTTTTTCACCGTTATTTTTCAGTTTATTTTAGTGTTTTATTTGCCTTTTTGCAACTGTTATATAGTGATTAATTTTGGGTTGATGGGCGACCCGACCCGATTTTTGAACACTGCTTTTTCTTTTACAGAGAGTGCATGTCTGGAATTAATGGATAACTCTGCAGGTTCAAAAAAAGTAAACAAAATGTCAAGGCTCGACCAAAACAAAGGGGTGAAATTCATCGCGGTCTTTGAGATTTAATGTATTCTCTATTTCGGTCCACAAGTTTAAAAATTAGATGTTCCAATTTCTTATTCTTAACTCTGTTAGTTAAATATAACGAAAATCTGATGTAGTATATGAATATTTTTGTGTTATTAAATTCTTATAATTAGTAAGTCCATGTGACACATTAGATTTCATTTATATTTAACTAACGGAATTAGTAGCGAGGAATCAGAATGACTAATTTTCAAACTTATAGACCGAAATAGAGAATACACCAAATTTCAAAGACTGTTGTATATTTCTCAAAAAAAACATAAACAAAATGAATCCTAGAGACAGGAAGAGGTGGCATGTACTTCTCACACGTTGTATAATGAAGAAAACCATTAACTTATTCTTGACTGCGTATGAGAATCTAAATTGTGTTCACAAAGGTATAAGTAAAGCAACTAATGACAGCTAATATGTCCAAGCGACTAAGTCTTTTATTTTCTTTATTTATTTATTGATCCTATCAAATAATAATAAAATGGAAACCTGTGGGAGGCACACGCCTCTAAATTATTTAATTCCATGTTGGCACTAGCTACCATCTTTTCTGCTAATATTTTAGGCATGTGGGTGCCACACGCTTTCAGCTTTTCCATGTCAAGGTTCAATGATCAATCTACATGTTGCCATACTTTAATCGGAGTTAGTCTTCATATTCTTTTTGATCAGTCGTAACCCTAATATGAAATTCTTATTATTGTTTCGACAACAATCAATAAAAAATACCTAGTTGCTTTTGGGACTTCCTATAAATGGTCGTGGCAATTCTTCCTGTGATTCATCACTTTCATAATTTGTTGCACTCTCTAGGGTAAACTGCTTGAGCTTTTGATAAAACCGCTATATACGTGTTGATAATTAGCTTCCAACTACATATGGCTAAGTTTTACTATAATTACTTGGTAGTATTTGCTGCCTTATATTTCATTACGTGTCCAGCTTTTTCAGCACCATTGAAGAAGGGCTTTTACAAAAAGACATGCCCATCCGCTGAGAGTATAGTCAGAAGCACTGTTCAAACTGCGCTGGCTACCGATTCCGGCATTGCTGCTGCCCTCATTCGGTTGCATTTTCACGACTGTTTTGTCAGGGTACTCTATCACTTTAAGATGGAGAGAATAATCATAATAATTTTTTCTAGTAACTTGATTTCAAGGTTCCAATATTTTTTTTTGCGATAGAATTGTACTGAGTATGATTTTTTTTTGTATTGTACTTATTCTACTTTTTTTTTTACTTATACTTGGATTCCATAAAATTTGAACCCGATCATCGCCTAAAAGTCTTTTCTTGCTTCACTCTTATGAGTTTTCGACGTATAATTTACATTAATGAATATCTTCACTGATTATGTTGTCCTTTTATTTTTGTAGGGATGTGACGCTTCTATACTTCTCGATTCCACGGCGGCGTTCACGGCGGAGAAAGATAGCATGGGAAACAAAGGAGTAGGCGGCTTCGAAGTAATAGACCAAGCAAAAGCCAAGATAGAATCACAATGTCCAAACACAGTATCATGTGCAGATATCGTAGCATTTGCAGCTCGAGACGGCGTTTTCTTCACCGGTGGACTCGACTACAAAGTTCTCGGAGGCCGCCGTGACGGGAAGATCTCCTTAAGCTCCGACGTGACCAAAAACCTTCCTGATTCATTCTTCAACGTAACACTACTGAGAAAAAACTTCGCAAGCAAAGGCTTGTCTTTGCAAGACATGGTCACACTCTCTGGAGCTCACTCGATCGGTGACTCGCATTGCTCTTCTTTCTCTAAACGATTGTATTCGTTTAGACCGAACCAGGCAAATGACCCGTCGTTGGACCCTGGCTATGCCAGTTACTTGAGAACCACGTGTCCAAAACCCATGAACGAGAACAGTAGTGTGGATCCACTTGTGCCATTTGACCCAGAGACACCAACTAGCCTTGATAACAACTATTACAAGAGGTTGGTGGGTCATAAGGGTCTTTTG
>CAODLS010269734.1:0-16341 GCA_948243855.1 Flueggea neowawraea | reverse complement strand
TTCGTCTGTCTAGTTATATGTTTCTCAAATATGCTTTCAGAACTGAAACGTCTCAACAGAACAAGGAATCCTTGGTCCACGGGCTGTCAAAACTGAAGAGATCATCGCTTAGTAACTGGAGCACTGCAGTCACAGTAAGCCGTTTATCCTTTTCGGTTCTTTGTTATTACAATTCAATTTCCTAAGAACTCATGCCCAAAAATTGTGCATCTTCTTTCTTCTTTTTTTTTTTACTGCGAATTATGCATTTTTTTTTGAAGAAGTTAGTTTGATGCAATTTCATATCTTTACTCTCTCTGCCTCTCCGATGCGATAAACCACCAGATATCGTAGAGTTGCTCAAGAAGTGTAGTGTGGACTACTTGATTCTTTCTTATGATAATTAGTTGTTATACTATCTATGTCATTTCTTTGTGATTTTCGTTAAATTATCTGACATCCCTTTTGTTTTGTAAAAATCAGCACACACATTATTTTTGGTTTTGTTTACCCTTGCGTCATTGCATCTATCACTGGAAATATTGTTATGCATCATTTATAAAATATCTATTCACAAAGTACCTCAACGAGCTAAAACAACCGTCAGAATGGAGCATAAATTTGTGTCTTCTGGGGACAAGGATAAGGCATACGTTAAGACGCTTTAATCTTTGTTATAATGTATTTTCACTAATCACCTTTTTATACATAGAGCTGTCTATTTTTTACATGATAACAAGACTTTGTAAGACAACACGACATAATCGGCACAAATTTAATTTTTTATAATATTTATATATTGTATAATAATTTATAATATATAAATAACATAACACAATTACGATACGAAAACACAAATTTACACCCCTATATATACATAATGGGAAGACACCTTTGTGATGTTGCCTCTACAGGTTGAAATAGTCGCTTACTCTACGCATGAATGATGATTACTAAAATTATGATCCATCTCTTTTTATTGCTGCATGTCCCAAGTATTCTTTTTTAGAGTAACTACTTGACATAGGATTATGGGAATATCCTAATAAATAGTTCAAGGAAGTTGGGACATCTCAAATTGTGGTAGACTTAAAACTGATTGTTGTAGAGTAAGGCAGCGAATTAGCTACGATAAAGATTTAAACTTTACGGATTATCCTAGAGCTAAAGCTTTGTTGTGCAGCAGTGCTTGTGCAAAGCTGGAAAGCTTCACAAGATTGAGCTGTTGGACTTGCTCTGCGAATGCCTTGATCCTAGATTGTGCAACCCACCAAATGTTGGCTTGAAAGTAGGCTCCCGAGAATCTCCTACTGATCATCATATTCATCACAAGGATCCTATTTTACAGAAGGGGAGTTACAAAAGCCATTCTACCAAATTCATCATATACGGGAGATAAAATTAATTGAGGAAATTCATTTACCTGAAAAATTCATTAATCGAGGAAATTTCATGAAGAAGAATTGAATTTCTTCAGTTTAGGCCTGGGTTTGATGGGCTTCAAGAGCTGAGCCTGAAGCCGAACCATCTCCTTCAAAACACAGATCAGTCTGGCCTCAATCTCCGCCCCGTTCTCCTCCACCGCCGCAATCCACCGCGCCACCGCCTCCAGCGTACTCACACAACCTCCACACGACTCCTTCCTCAGCACCAACTCCGAATCATATATGCTCCCTCCTTCAACCCCCTCGTCAAACGCATCCAAACACACTCGCCTCCCATATTTCCCCAAATACCCCTCGCTCGCCCCCACCATTTCCTTCGCGTGCTTCCACGTGGCGTCGAACACGATCAACACCAGAGGCCCACTCTGTTGCGATTTTAGAGATTCCTTGAGCTGGGATAGCGTGACAGCGGGTGAGGAATGGGAGGGAGGGAGGGAAGAGGTAGTACGTGGAGGAATTTGGTTGGGTGGTGAGGAGAGGAGGGAGGTTAGCGGTGGTGAGGCGGCGAGTGATTATAGCGGTGGCGTTGAGGAGGGATTTGGTGAGGAGTGGGACAGTGTTGAGCTTGTGGCGGGATTCATGTGGGTGTTGGATTATTAAGATTTGTGTTTTTGTTGCGATTGGAGTGTTAGGGATTGCGTGGCATAAACACACTGGTTGCGGCCTGTTACAGTTTCCGCAGATCGACCGTCGCCGCCGCTGCGGTGGGGATTCTGTTGGTTCGTTGTTTGATTCGAGTTCCATTTTTAATTCCTACTGAATTTTAACCAGCGAGTGTTAGATAGGCTTTATAGTTTATAGAGCACAAAAGTTGATACGTTGTCGTTTTATAAAATAAAATGGAAAGAAAGAACGACGTCGTATTGTAATTTTATGAACTATATATACTAGCCATTACCCAATTGACGATGGAGGAATAGAAGGGGAAAATGGCTACGACGAGTATGGAAGAAGCTTCTTCCAAGAGTGTGGAATTATCACAGTTCGATCACACTCGTTTTTACTGGTATGTTACTCTAACTAAGCTGTCTCTCTTCAGAATCACACTGACCGGTAATTCGGTGCTGTTTTGGTCTTACGATTGCCGACGCTATCGATCTCAGCGAAGAGAATGTGTACCTACTTTGCAAGAAACTGATCGAGACTGGATTGGCGGAGACCGACGGTTCTGATATTTTCGTCGTTTTCGTTTCCAACGAAAACAAACAGGCATGTATGTGATATCCTTCATATTTTTCTTTCTTTTTATGATCATTGTTTTGATTATTTACTGATTTTTGTTTTTCAATTAAAAAATAATGTTTAGATTCCACTATGGCATCAGAAGGCAAGTCACAGAGCCGATGGAGTGATTCTCTGGGACTACCATGTTGTGTGCGTTCAGGTAGGAAAGAAGAACTTAGAAATTAAATTTGCTGTCTGGTAATTTTGATTACTCATTTTTTTGTATTATTGTTTTGCAAATTTGTTTGAATTATATAGAGAAAGAGGGACGGTGAGAGTCCGAGCTTAGTTTGGGATTTGGATTCTAGTCTCCCTTTTCCGTCTCCGTTAGCTACATACGTGTCTGAAACTTTCCGGCCATCTTTTCAGCTCTTTTCGGAATATCAGAGGTATTGATGGTAATCTATAATGTTATTGGACTTTGGTTTGAGCATGTTAATGTAATATAATATCATTACTGGATGAAGCAGAAATTTTATTTGATAATCTTGTTTTGTCTGAGAACAATTTGTTATCAGTCATGCTCTAGAGTGCGTGATTGGGTTTTGGATTAAAGTTTTATGTTGTTGTAATGTAGTCTCTCGAGCAGTCCAGCAGATGCTGAATTGTTATGTTGCAGTAGTGTTTTTGGTCATTGTGGCCGCACCATTTGCATGGCTTTGAACTCTGCCATTGTCTGCATTCTGGTGGATAATTGACGATTATTCATGACTTTTAGGGCCCGTGTCGTGGTTATATAATATATGAATTTATGAGATGCCATGAAGGTTTCAGACTGTTTTAGGATTGATTATTCTTGGACCCTCATCAGCATAGATAAATTGCTTTGTTAAGTTTTAGACAACAAGCAAGATGAGAGTATATTATTTTTAATGTAAAAAAATGTGTTTCTTGTTATTAGGTTTTTCCGGATTGTGCATGCTCCAATGTTCCATAGATACTTCGCATCTGATCGACGACACATGAAAGATTCTGCTGGGAACTGGATTGCTGAACCCCCTGAATATGAGCCCATTGTTGCTGAAGGTAAATTCTAAAATTAATTATATTCTACTCTGTGGATTTGAATTTCGAAATGGCAAAAAGTATTCTTCGTTTGTTGCAAGATATGATGCAAAGTCGCCTGATGCTTCTTAGAGTTTGCGTGTTGGTTATATAAACCTATGTAGTTTAAAGTATCTGTTGAATTTTCATAGTCGAGTTATTCTGCTATCGTGTGACAATTATATGCCTAGAACTAAAATGACGAGACATTTTAGAACGTTAAGCTTATGAAATCCAAAGGCGATGATAACATGTTCCGTACGCCATTATTTTTGAGATGGCATTGTTACGCTAGAGAATCACAAGTGTGGATTGCAGATGTTGCATGACTAAAGGGTGCTAGAAATTTTTACTTTGTTAAATCACCCTCCATATACCCTCCAGGGGCATTAAAACAGATAGAAAACACGTTTTGGTGGGTTTATTTGTTTTCAAGATCTCTCTGTAAGTTAAATAATTGAATAAAATAGTTTCAGCTATTTTTTCTTTTCAAACTAATTCAAGCATTTTGTTTCCTCCCAAATGAGTAACCGCTGAAAATTCTTGCATGCTAAAGAAGAAAACATAAATTCCTAGGCCCCACGAATCATTAGATGCTTAAGATTGAATTAAAAGTTTTCGAGTATGGACTTTGAATTAAGATTTCCCTTAGATAGTTGATTTTAAGGCAGAAAATCTACTTCGTTTGCATAGCCTTTATGAATTCTTTAATCTTGTTCTGCTTGTGCAATTACAGACGGAAGCGTTCACAACTTAAATGAATACATGGAGATTCAAGCATCTGATGGGTTGTCGAGTATGAAAGCTGATGTGATAAATCCAGTTTTTACCGAGAAACTGGGGGTCGTGATAAACGAAAATCAGCTAGAAGAATTCTTTTCGAATCTTTCTTGATTATGCCGAATGTGATTTATTCTCTTGATCTTCAACATATGAACAATCTCTTGCTGGGTCGTTTCTCCTTGTGCATCGTTCCCCAGGATAGTTGGCTGGAAAGGAAATGGCTTTTGAATCAGTTGTACAGATCGTGACTGACTTGTTGCTATTTTTTTGGAATGCATTTGATGGGTTTGTCTGGATTTGTTTAGCCATGATGATGCATGAGGCAGTTCTTTCACATAAATGTCTGTGTACTGTGTTCAGTTTTTAAGTGTTTGATAATGACTTAAAAATAAACTTTATTTCAAAAACATTGTCAATTTTTTTCACCGTAAAAGATGAAAACTATTCATCACATTTTTAAAACACTCGGCACATTTTTAATCAAACAATTTTTTGAATTAGTAAAAAGCACCTCTTTATGACGCAATTTGTCAATCATCTTTTTGCTAATGGTACATTTGCAAACCACAACACCAAATAGAGCAAATGTCTTTTCTTTTCTTCAATTTGTCTAATTTCAACATGGTTTAAATTCAAGAATATCAGGGCGATATTGATCTGTGAAAAGATAGGTAATAGATGCTCAAGGCATAGAAAAAATATGATTACTCTTGTCCCATAAGAAAATACATAACTATCGAGTATACAGTAATTTTTTCATGAATAGATCAGAAAGAATAAAGGCTTAGAAGTAATATTTCCCATTTGAATGCATAAAGATTGAACTTTCGTGAAGACATGCATTTTCTTCCTCTTTTTTCCTATAAAAGGCATACAGCAGCAAACCGATATCTTTTAAGGTTGCAGTACTAAAACTACTAAAACTGAGTACATAGACAAGTAATTGCCAACGGCAGTTGCTGCAAGTCAAAACTGTCTTCATGGAGCTGCCTGAAAATGAACCGATCCCAAATAACAGGTAACAGGTCCTGAGTCAAGACGGTTCAAGAAGAAGACCCCATAATCAGACCTAGAATTCAAGTCTCCTCTTCACCATCTGAAAGCAAGAAATCTTGAATTTTCTCCCTGCAAACAGAAAATTCAGTAAGAGATTTAATGATCAAAGATGGAAGCAGGTAAGGATATGTTCGTTTCTCATGGCGAAACTGAAAAAAGGAGTCAGCAAGAACCCTTTTCAAATATGGCTGCAGCAAAGCACCACTAAACCTCACAAAGCTAGAAGATATGTGTGCATGTGAGCAAGCGCCTTACTAAGCAATTTACTTGGTACATAAATTAAGCTACTCAAATCCAAACTGGTCCAGTTAATACAAACGAAAGAGTAGAGTTTCTAATGGCAATGATTATATTCATACCTCAGCAAACTGAAATTTTCATCTTTTCCATGCTTTGCTCTGGCAAGCATTGACAGGGGTAACATCATGGAGAATTGCTCCACTAAGGAATCATTTTTCGGTAGTATCTGGAACCGACAACTGGAACAACAAGCAGCACCAAAACTTGAACTTTCACAACCCTCAGTGCTGCTTGAGCTTAATAAGTCAAAATTATTGAGAGGACTATTACATATAACACAGAACAATTCTGAAGAAATAGATTCTGTAGGTTTCAGATTGTATAGTTTCTGGCGCCTTTTTGTAGCCAAAGGTACATTCGAATCTTTGATTTCAGGAATTCTGTTGAAATGGAATGGCGTAAGCTTTCCAGCTGTCCTTACAATTGTACACTCTCTAGAAGGATTTTCTTCCTGAAATCAAAAGTTCTATTAGTTGCTTTCTTGTTGAATCCTGAAAGCATGCCAAAGAGTAAAATAAAAGATTCTCACCTGCAACATAGTCACAAATGAAGAAACCAAACAATTGATGCTAGCAGGAGGGCCATTTTGCAACTGTACTGTCTTCAGACTGCCCTGCCAAGAAGACAACAAAGATCAATCCACCAGCAAAAGACCAGAGGATTGTGTAAAGTACAAAATAGAAAATCTGAAGATGACTAAACGTTGTAAATCACATACCGATCAAGACGGCATAGCATCTTCAGCTCCTGTGAAGTGCAATCACGAAGTGGAAGCACAACTGGGACATTCCACCTGGCATCAACGTGCTGTATATCTGCTGACAAAGAATATCCTTTACCCTGTTCAAAATAAATGCAAGTAAAATGATTAAAGATGCCTTTCCTATTCGAATTAAGAAGTACTTCAATAGCTGCAATCTATCTTTGATGACATTCATGTGGAGCATAAGTGAGGTTATCCTGAATATCAAAAAAATTTATGAGCTTGTGAAATCTTTGTTTTTATTGAAAGAAAGCCTCTACGACATCATAGGCTACAGTAGCTATATATTTAGAGTACAATAATTGTCCTCTCCCTGCTCCCTCCCTCCCACCCTCCCTATCTCTCTATCTTTTATTTCCCTCAGATAAAACTTTTGATGGCTAACAAACTATTACTTTACTAAGTAAACTTACTTTCAAGGTATTTTTGAAATGTGAACTAGAAGCAATGTGTTTCTAGATCTTCTCTTTTGGGGAACTTTCTGTTTGAAGACCAAAAAATTAAAGAAAATTGAAGACTACAAATTGAATTGATTGAATCCAGTGGACAAATGACCTCCAATGAAGGAACCTCAGAATCCAAATAGGAAGTTCAATTCATTCATTCTAGTGCCAAATTTTGTTAGATTCACCAATCTCATGAAAAGAAAGTGCGAAGGCTTCTTATCCTTTCCTCCGCTCATCAGTGCAGTCGTCATCAAGAAGCTCTTCATCACAGCATATAGGCAATGGCATTTGATAAAAGTCACCCTTAAAAGTTGCTGTTTTTACTAATTATGTTACCCTTAAATGGATGAAATGCTTATGCCACTAAAATATTGTCATTTAAATAAGCTATTCTCATTACCACTCATATCTTGAACAATTATTAACAATTGTCAAGTATAAACCTGTCGAATTCCCCAATTTCCCAGAAATCATGAGGTCAAGATTGTTTATTTTGACAAAGCAACTTATTTTACGCAAATCTCATGTTCAATGAAACATAAGAAATTGAATAAAATATCTATTCTAAGATATAAATATGCTATATGTTAGTAAACATAAAATCCATCAGCTTTAATCTAAACAAAAGGTACCTTTACTGTTGCTGCAATGACATGGCAGGCAATTCTTGATGTGCATGATCCTAGAACAAGTCTATTGTATCCATTTTCAGAAGCAACCTGAAAAATCAATAAATAAAAATAGATTAACCGATACTCCTGCCTTCATTTGCAATTAAACTACTGCACTAAGCCAAACCTTTTGCAAGGTCAACATTCGCAGATGCTGCAGAAGGTCTTCTTTCCCAGTAGCATCACTAACACCATCTAGCAACTTCATCAATCTGTTCTTTCCATCAATAGAATTTGAATTGTAGATACTTTCAATTGGAACAATATGAAACTGTTTTGTAGGTGGGGATAGATTTGCAACAACTAATCTCATCTCCTGAACTGCTTCATCAACTTTCTCAGAAGAAACCTGATAAGCAGCACTTTCATCAATAAATGCCACTCCAACACCAAACACTGGTAATGATCTATCCTTACATGCATCAAAATTCTTTTGTGCTCTATTCTGCATCTCATGTACAAACTGTAGAGCCACCCTGAAAGAAACACAGATTTAATTAATATGAACTCTATCAATGGAAGATTCTATAAGAAGCCTCGAAAGGTAAAATCCAAACAAGATCAAACTATTAAGTTCATATCACGAAATGACACCTAAACATTGGAATGTACATCGACATACCATCAACTGAACCATTCAACTAGACTAAGAGCAGTATTAAATTCTTGAATTCAAGTTTGGAAAGTATGTAGATTCGAATTATTAAAAATCTGCTTGTTTGCCAAAATTTGTAATCGCATAACCATTTAACTCAATAAAGTTATCATCTACCATCAAAATACGCAAAGCCGATCCCAAAATCATAGTCCTTTAATGGTTTCTTATAACAATACCACACAGTTCAAGCTGCAACTAATTCACAAAAGTTACAGAACATACCAAACCTCCACCAAATAAAAATCCACGCAAAACCCATCATTTCAAATCAGAAATTAACCCATTAAAACAATAGATAGAGACAGGGAGAGGGTTGAAACCTTGAGGAAGGACCACCAGAGAAAGCAACAAGAACATTATCAGAAGGAGTCATCATGGCATTAGAAGTAACAAGAAGCCTGAACTTCCCCAACAGATTACTCCTAAAGCAATCTAAACAGAATTCAGCAGCATCAGTGGGAGTGGAAATGGGATTGTTGGTCTTGCACTTTATGCAAAAAAGATTGTTCTTGGGAGTAACAGTTGAATTATTATTTGCATCAACCGATGATTCTGTTGTTAAGGTGGTTATGGCAGTGTCGGAAACTCCAACTTGTTCGTCGTACTTGTAACAACCGGACTGGCAGGAAGAGGAGTTGCACGCCATGGTTTTGGTTTTGCCAATGTAAAGAGTGAAATCGCTGATTTTGTTGTGAAGGTTTTTTACAGGAACTGTGCCCTTGAGTAGGGTTCGGCGAGTTAATTTCATTCATGGTCATTGAAGTTTTTAGGCTAAATAATTTTTTTTTAAAAAAAATGAACTTTTAGGGAGTGTAGTAGGTTTTGATTTTAATGATTTTTATAGATTTAAAAAGTTATGAAATTGAATTATGATTTTTAAAAAAATTAAAAGGTAAAATTTATGGTGATTTTTGATATTTGAGATATTGTTTAATTTTGTCTTTGTTAGTATGAAAATAGTCACTCTGATCTTTCAGTCTATTCTTTGTTAGTTTTACTTAATAGACAAGGTAAAAAGACAAATTTGCTCTCAAATTTAAAACTTATTTACTCACTCTAAACCGAACCGAACCAAAGTTAATTCACCTCAACACCCAATTAAACACACCCACTCCAAAGGCAAAACTAAAAAATTAACTCAACCTAAACACTCAACCAAACCCACTCATGCTCTCTTCGTTAAGAGCATGTCCAATTATACTTATTAACTCTTTTCTCAAAATATAATATTTTATTTTATTATTCATCACAAAATTCTAAACTCAACTCACTTTTATTACAATCTATATCATTTTTTCAATATTTTACTAATAAATTAGCTAATATTTTTTTCGAAACTACAGTATCTCAATAAAATTAATCTATCACTATTCAGTCCTAAATACTATTCATCTACTATATCAATAAAATATTTATTTTTTTAATTTTTTCTTTCTCTAATACACAAATTTTGAGAAATGTTAACACAAATAAAAAAAATAATATTTTTACTCCTCAAATTTTTCTAACCCCATTGGACATGCTCTAACCCAACAAAAAACCATATGCTCTCTTCCTCCCACCCAAAACCACAACCTAACCTAACCCAAAACTCAAAACTACACACTCTGTCTAACATAAAACCACAACCTAATCTAACTACAAAACCCAAACCACATTACCCATTGTTTCTTCTTCTTCTTCTTCTTCTTTTTCTTCTTCTTCTTCTTCTTTTTCTTCTTCCATCCTTTCTCTCTCTCCCTCTCTCCCTCCCTCCCTCCAGTCTCGCCACACCCTTTCCCTCTCTCTCGTCAGTCGATCTCCGGCTTCAGCTCCGTTAAACCCTCAACCCGAGCTCCCCTAGTCGTCGTTCATGTCTCCTTCACTGCTCCAATGCAAGGCGTCGTTCAAATCTCTCTTTCTCTAACCACCCAACTCAGTGTAATCCCAATATGACAATCCAATAGGGGACTGAATTGAATTTCTTGCTAAGTATAAAGGTTTTTTAAAACTTTTTGCAATATTTTGAAAAACTAAAATCAATAGCTCAATCCAACACACATAACCTTAGAAACTGAAATGAAAATAAGTAAGGGATAGAGAAAACAAATCAAAGATTTATAGTGGTTCAGTCCTCATTTACCTACGTCCACTCCTCTAGCCTCAACTAGAAAATTTCAATCCACTATCATTTCCTCACTTGCGGGTGGAGGCAAACCGTTACAATCTCTTGTTTTTCAGGCTCACAAGAAAACCTTTACAGCCACCTATTTTTAACTAGCTCAACAAGAGAACCAACAACTACTTATTTTTCAAAGGCAACAAACAAGTAAACATATTCTACCCACAAGCTTTACAACCAAAGCTTGATTACAAAAGGTTTCACAGAACGAGAATGATATTCTCACACCAACTCTCAAAGCAAATAGCTACAAAAAAGCTTAGTTGTTGTGTAAGAACTTGAAAACACTTAGAGAGAGAAAGTCAAGAATAAAATTAGCAAAGCTTGGGCACTTTCTCAATGCGTTCTCTACTTGTCTCTGAAGTGCATACCTCTATTTATAGGCGGACTCTAAAATGTAGCCGTTGTGAGACTCGAAATAGTTGTTAAGAAACGAGAAAGAAATTTTGATTTTGATGACATCAGCACGTAGAACATGCATTGTAACCCATGCGGCGTGCGTTGTAAATGTCTCATTGACGTACAACGTGACTTGCTTCCTTTCAACATGTCTTGCATCCAACTCTGATGCTTCTGCCTCAAATGTTGCACAATATAGTGTATCTTGTATCTCTACAACGCAACTTGAGTCTCCATCCAAAATGGTCACCTGGAAATTTTCTTCTTACAACGTGACTTGTGTCCATTTGCAACGTGCATTGATCATGCCTTAGTGTGCGTTGCATATGGCACTTCATCCTTCAACATGCGTTGTCGATCTTCAAAGATAGCTCATTTGATTCTTCATGTGAATACGTCAGATGTCAGAGAATATTCAAATTTGAATCCTGAGGCACTGACTTGTCAGATGCTGACATCACTCACTTCAACGTGACTTGCATCGGCTTGCAACATGCATTGAGGAATATTTTCAAAGTTGACTCATTTACTCACAACGTGACTTGAAGAGGAATACAACGTCGTTTGTCATTGTTTGCAAGTCGACTTCAAGTCTGATGCTCATTCTCATCTACGTGACTTGTAGACTCTACAACGTGACTTGTACACAAGTTCAATTTATGCCGAGAGCATTTCATCTGTATAATGTGACTTAAACTTCATGCAATGCGCCTTGTATTTTTCAGAGACCTACTGCCTCCTTAGTTAAGCTCGACAACGTGACTTGTATCCTCTGCTATGCGACTTGTACCTCAACTGGAAAACCCAAAATTCCTTTGATATGATCAATGTGACTTGTAATGGATGTAACGTTCTTTGATCATACTGCAACGTGCTTAGCATTGGCTGCAACGTGCATTGTATATCTTTTTCACATGTTTTGTTAAAATCATCAAAACTGAGAGTCAACATTCTCCCCCTTTTTGATGATGATAAAACATGGAAAGAGTTTGCACTACCCATCAATCAATGCACCTATTTTAAACTTACGCACTACAGAAAATGCAAATTTGATCAAGATTTTTAAGTCTTGTCGCTATGGTTAAGTTAAGCACAATTTTTCATATAAGTGCAAGTCATGTAAATTAGAGCAATTGAGTCTTATGGATTAGAGCAAATTCAGATTGATTTAATCAAACTCTTAGCCATATTTCTCCCCTTTTTTGTCAACATTAAAAAGGAAAGAATAATTAAACACAAGTAAAGAGACAAAATGGCTAGAAATATTGAATATATCATTAAGATCAATACACATAACACAAAATCCGTAAGCAAAAATAAATACATAATGCAAGTGAGATGCATGGCAAAATGTAGATCATTAGCATAGGAAATCACTGAAATGGATTCTTAGGGTTAATGATCCAACAAACTTGGTTAGTGCCTCACTCTTTTTCTCATCTTCAGAATCACTCAAGAGCATTGTGGTAGGAGGATGTGGACCATATTCAACTGCAGGTTCCTCTTCCACAATTTCCTCAATTCGAATGCCAGTGGGTGGAACAAACATAACTCTAGGAGTGCCTTTATCACTTGACTCTGAAGTGTCCTCCTTAGCTGAAGTGTCTTGATCCATAAATTCTCTATATTTTTGAAGAATTGCTCAAGCTTGAGCCATAGTCATTTCATCTTGCTTCTCCTGCTCAATTTTCTCTCGAGTCCTTGAATGCAAACTAACAATAACTCGTTATTGGCTTGAAGTAAACTGATCATAGTTTTAAAATTTCCTAGAGTCTCTTCTTGAAATGCTTCAGAATTTGCCTTCAATTCTTGAAGCTCTCTTATCAAGCTAGCAACGTCACTCAAGCTAGCATCTACTGTTTCTTCATGATGTGAACTTTCACCCATCTCCGGCTCTTTTCTCCTATTTGGAGCCTTTTTCTTATCGTCCTTTTCCCTTCGAATTGTCACACGATCTTTGGGACTTGGCTTCATTACTTCATCCTTGGGGTTCACCATCACATCATCATCTCTCAAGTACAAATGGAAGACAAATCCTCGCTCAACTGTCTCATACAACCTCATTAGCCTCAATGAATCAATTCGAATATTCCTCGATCCAATCACTTGTTTTGACTCGAATCCATTTAGTTTTACCTTGAAGTACTTGAAGATCTTCGTCAAATGACTTCCATAAGGCATGTTGTCTTCCCTTTGCCTTCCCTTCAATGCAAAGGTTAGAAGATTGAAGTTCTTCACCTGGTCGAGTATCCAATCAATGACAACCCACACAAAATTGATTGTTTCACCCTTCATCAATAGATACATCGAGATTTCATCTTGTACGGTGAAAGGTGATTGTGTATGCGATTTTGGTTGCAACACCTTAGTGAAAGCTGTATGAACTAACTTCCATCTTGCACCAAAATCATTTTGATCAAGATTCTTCACTCTTTGTTCGATTTGAACCACACCATGGTTCTCAAACATAAATCTCCTGCTCTCATCAGTGTTCACCATTATGGTATTCCCTTCCATATCAACAAATTATTTGAGCCCCTTCTCTTTCTTGACTCGCACCCAAACTAGAGGCAAATTGAAGAGCTTATTGATAAGCCTCTAGTCAATTACAAAATCTACTTCATTGACACGACTCTTAACACCGATTGTTTGATACCATACAAAGTCGTCTTCAACATCATTTACCCAACACTCAGCATTTCTATAGAACTCCCTTACTAAATTGGGGTAATAATCAGAGGCTTCGGTGCAAAAATCTCTCAACCCGAATCTTACAAAGTCATTCTCACAATATCAACTCCACCTTCTCTTAATGATCTAAAATCAAATACTTTGGAGTCAGAGAATGACTTTGGTGAGAAATCTATGATTTTGAAAGGTTTAATGATGGTTGGAAGTATTTTTGGGTGATCGAAATGATTTAGGAAAGTGTTTTGAGTTTGGAATTTGAGAGAAAACACGGACGAGTTCATAAATTTGGTTTTGAGTTTGAAATGCGGAGTGAGAGGGAAACTGAAAATTTCAACTTTAAATTTGGGGGAAAACGACTTTATGCGACTTGTATGACATGCTACGTACGTTATATGAAGTCTATGAAGACTAACGTCTTTAGCAAGTCATACAACACGAGTTATCAGGAAAAAGTGTCTCAAATCACATTTATAGCAAATAGGTATTGAAGATACAATGTACCTTACATAAGACATAATGTGCTTTATGTCCAAAATCAAAACCATCAACATATCTTGCACAACCCTTAATGTTTGTAGTACCAAGTCCTCTCAAACTAGTAGCTCTGCTTCTATCACAACGTGCCTTATACCTCATACAACGTGCTTAGAGCCCTCACACTTGATACTCCAACATTTTCCTCGAAATCGTTGCGTTGCACTCTTTGCAATCCACATTACACAAACCCAAAAATATTTCCTTAGTTCATCCTTGATGATCAACGCGTCTTACATACGCTACAATGTGCATTACATCAACCCAGATATAAACCTGTAGACAACCTTGATGATCAACGCATCTTAGGCCTTGTACAACGTACCTTATGTTTGAACCTTAAAGTTCCAGTAGCACCAGCTCAAATACAACGTGCACAACATCATGTGCAAGACACGTAGCACCATTTCAGTTACCAACACTTAGCAAAATTGACCCTTTAACCCTCGTGATTTCATTTGACATCTAGATCACTTTGATTATATGTATGCATGAATGCAAATGAACATAAAATATGCACATATACCAATTAAAATTCATTAAAATCACACATGCCAATACATCTACGAATTGAAACAAAAGTATTTTCATCAAGGAGTTTTATCGAAATATCAGCAAATTGATCAGTTGTAGAAACAAATTCAAGTTCAATATCTCACTTGAGAACATGATCACGAATAAAATGATGTTTTATATTAATGTGTTTTGTTCTAGAGTGCTAAATTAGATTTTTGGAAATACTAATGGCACTAGTGTTATCACACTTAATTGGAATCTTTGAAAATATAATTCCAAATTCCAAAAGTTGTTACTTGATCCACAAAATGTGAGCTGCACAACTACCAGCTGCTACATATTCCGATTCAACAGTGGATAGTGCAACACAATTTTGTTTCTTTGAGAACCAAGGCACTAGTGAATTACCTAAGAATTGGCAAGTGCCTGAAGTGTTTTTCCTATCTAATTAGTTTCCTGTATATGTAGAGTCGATAATCACACTCGAAGGGGGGTTGAATAGTGTGATAATAGAAGCTTTGAATTTTCTTCGAGAATGATTGTGGTAAATGAAAGAACACCAAGAACTTATAATGGTTCAGCCAACTCGATGCCTACATCCACTACCTAAGTATCACCACTTAGGATTTTCACGATCAATCTTCTCAAAGATTACAACTTCACTTTCTATCTAAGTGAGAACTCTTACAAGTTTCTTGATTCCGGTTCAAGAACAAAAACCAACCTAAGGATCTACCCTTGATCCCTCTCACAATCACTCTTTTCAAAAATGTTTACAAACACTCACCAACAAATTAAAAGCTAGCGATACAAGTAAATGAAGAATGAATTTGAAGAGCAAATACACTTGTATCAATAAAAGAGAAATTCAATACTTTGATGCTTGGTAGTTGTAAGAATTCAATGCTCAGATGTTTTGTTATATGTTTCTGGCCTCCCAAGCTTGTATTTATACTATTCTTTTGATTTCAGACCGTTGTGGGATGTAATGTAGCCGTTGTAGTATTAAATGAGGCGCATTTAATACATTGTCAGAGTCTTCTCACATATGTGACATAAATCTTACGTACGTTACCTGACTTGATATTCATCACACGTACGTGATAAGTACATACACGTACGTTGATCATAGCTAATCCCCAGTTCACGTACGTTAATAATTTCTGATGTACGTGAATTCTATGTTTGAACCATCCAGTACCTTCTGTTTTCAGTCCGGAGCATCTCACGTACTTGAAATTTCATCTCACGTACTTTGGTTTAATGTGACGTACGCGAATTTTTAAGCTTGCGTACGTGAACGATCAACACTTGACTGTTGCTTCATCTGTTTATCTCGATCCACGTGAAATTCAAACAAACATCATCTGAACTGCAATCTTCATCTTGTCTTATATGTCTGACGTACGTGACTTCTAATGTCACACGTACGTGTGGCTTCATGCCTTCAGTTGATTCAAGACTTCAATTTTTTCGCTTTAATTCTGATCATACTTCACGTACTTTGGATACTTCTTACGTACGTGTTATTGTCTGACGTACGTGAACATTTTCTAACGTGCGTGTGATCACTTCTTTTAACTTCCAGTAGCTTCTGTTTCAGCTCACGGTCGAACTCATGTACTTGAGGCTTTACTGACGTACGTGACATTCACACACGTACGTGACTTT
>CAODLS010269732.1:0-18778 GCA_948243855.1 Flueggea neowawraea | reverse complement strand
TTTTTCTTTCTCCTATTTTGAATGAATGTTGAACCCTAAACCTAGAGTAAGTTAGAGAATAAAATCTTTTTTTTTAGGTTTCGGCTAGGGAGAAGAGAAGGAGCAAGCGTGGCAGCCACAAAAACCCTGGAGTTATATCCCGCATATCCCATGATTTATGGACAATTAATTCCATCTAAAACTCCTTGACAAGTCCTACTTGAACAATGACTCTTCTTCCCCCTTTTTAATTAATTAAACCTTTTAATCAAATATTTCATTAGGCCAAATTCATCATTCTCTTTGGCCTAATGGGTGTGCCGAATTTCATCTTGGGCTTATCTTATTATGTTTTAATCATTAACATAAATTAATGGCCCGACAAAAAAAAAGTTTTAGCCCTAACCCAGATATTTATTGTGTGTGATCCTGTAGATTCATTCAATGTTGACTATGGGCCCAAAATTAATTTAAAACCCATATATCATAATTGCTCTCTAGCAAGACGTTATGATTACCCAAATTGAAATGAATGTCAATTACGAATCAACATAACATAATTTCAACCTTATACAACCCTTTGCCTCTCGATTTCATGATTAGCATAATGCATGTAACCGATCACCCTTATTTATTGCTAAAACATTTTCTTGATCTCTTAGTGATCCTAACTAAGTCAAATAAATGATAACACTTATCATTTTATTTGAGTGTGACCACACATTACTCAGTTTCACTAATCAAGTGGCCGGTGATATATTATCTCTCGAGAGAGGGGCAATTCCTTCACTTCACTCATGTTCCTTAGCATGATTCGTGGCATACCCAATCATACTCATACTTGTTACTCATTACGAATGACATTAGGCGTATGTTAAAGTATACGAGGACTCACCCAAGAATCTACAGTGATTTTAGGTCGAGATATTCAAGTATAAGCATTGCATGAGAAATACTTATGACCTTCAACTATGTAGTGTTCTCATGTGCGAATCGATCTGAAACACTGTTCTCTAACATGTATATATGTTCTCTGATCAATATCTCATATCCTATGACCCGCAAAACATGATCATCTCACAGAGTACATACTAGGCTTGGTTTATTATCACTCCCATGACAATAATCGACTAGGGATATTTAGAACAATATTCTTTTATACTTCAAGGTTTTACTATCCAAATAATATATTTAATAACTTAAGCAGAATCACTATTTATAAATATTTTATCTAATTAAACATGCACATAGATAATAAAGAGATAAAATAATGCCTCAAATTATATATAAAATCATCCGGATATAATGCATTAGGGTTATGACTTACATTAACAATCTTCCACTAGTACTAGTCACAATTATGCATAATTTTAAGATCAAAAGATCTAACATGACCTTCATACTTTGGCCTAACTAACTGCTTAATTATCGAATTTACTCGACCAATTTCGTTATGCCAAGTTCTATATAAAATTATCTCCAAGATGCTTGCAAGTAGGCTCAAGTGTGTTTTAGGGTCCCTTGTTTCAGAATTGCAGAGCGTATTTTTACCATGAAGGTTAATTCTGGATAATGTCCCTGTGGCCTTTGAAATATAACATTATATGAAGAAAAAATCTACAGGAAAGAAAGGAGTGGCTTCTCTAAATATCGACATGAGTAAGGTCTATGATCGTGTTGAATGGGAATTTCTGAGACTAATGCTTCTCAGAATGGGCTTTAGTGACAAGTGGGTGAAGGTGTTGATCAGCTGCGTTTCCAAGGTGAAATTTTGGGTCAGAACCGAGAAGGGCTTCCTCGGTCCGATCTTGCCGAGGAGGGGTCATTGACAAAGAGACCCACTCTCACCATATTTATTTATTTATTTTGTACTTAGAGGGTCTATCGGCGCTCTTACGGAAGAAGGAGAGGGAAGGGCTGATTAGTGGATGTCGGATTGCTAGAAGTGCCCCTGCCATTTCGCATCTGCTCTTCGCGGATGATTCTTGTCTGTTTTTCAACGCTTGCCGACGTGAAGCTGAGGTGGTGAAGAGTGTTTTGAACCAATATGAGAGAGCCTCAGGTCAGTTTATAAACTTCAACAAGTCGGTAATTACATTCAGTAAAAATTGTAGTGCTGCCCTGAAGGAAGAAGTCACAGCAGTGCTTTGAGTTAGAGCGGAGGCAAATTTTGGGAAATATTTAGGCCTACTATCTGAAATTGGAAGGAACAAGCGGGAGATATTCTCAAACGTCAAAGAAAGAGTCTGGAATTATTAAATGGCTAGAGTAGCAAGTGCTTGTCACGAGCAGGGAAAGAAGAGCTGATTGGGAATGTGGGATTAGCTATTCCAAGTTATGTCTTTGGCGTTTTCATCTTGCCTAGGAGTCTTTGTGAAGAATTTTGGAAAGGATTCTTAATGGTTTTTGGTGGGATAAGAAAGCTAGGCATGGAATAAGATGGATGTGTTGGAGGAAGTTCTGTGAGCCTAAGAGCTTCGGGGGGTATGGTTTTAAGAGCTTGCGAGAACTAAATTTAGCTTATATTGGTAAGATAGCTTGGAGATTAACTACGGATTCCTCAGCTTTGGTTTCTCGTATCTTGAAGGCTAGGTATCCCAACTTAGATTTTTTAAATGCAAGGTTGGGATACGCTCCTAGTTGTATTTGGCGTGGTATCCATGAAACTCAAGATTTAATTCGCAGAGGCTGCAGATGGAGGGTCGGCAATGGCAGGTTGATTAGGCTTAGAAGAGATGCATGGCTGGGGGATGATGAAAACCCGTTCTTAACATCTGAAGTGGATCAACAAGTTAAAGACACTTTTGTAGAGGAGTTCATTCAGGAAGGAGGCTAGGATGAGAGCAAACTACGGAGTATTCTGAATGACAGAGATTGCCAATTGATTTTGAAGGTACCACTGCCGATTTATCAAATGGAAGACCAGATTATTTGGCAGCCAGATAGGAGAGGTAAATACTCAGTGAAGTTTGTCTACAAGGTGCTCTATGGCTCGCCATTGTCTGGACTGGCGGATGACAGGCGAATGTGGAACAGGTTATGGAATCTGAAGGTGCCTGGGCAAGTTAAAAAATTTATGTGGAGAACAATCAGAAACTCCCTTCCAACTAAGGTGCGTTTAATTGATAAGTGTGTTGATGTGGGTGCTAATTGCAATATATGTAATTTGGCCATTGAAACATCTTTACACCGATTCTGTGATTGTTCATATGCGAGATTAGCTTGGTTATTATCGGGTCTGAATGTTGTTGATTTCTCTGGAAATTCATTTGTGGAGTGGTTTAGAGTCTTATACAGCCGGTTTTTGTGTGAGGAGTTGGAGTGGTTTTGCTGGGTTTGCTGGGCTTTGCGGCGGCAGAGGAATGATGTGGTGTGGAATGACAAATTTAAAACCCCAGATTGCATGTTGAGGATCTGTTCATTGAAAAGGCAGGAATGGATGGAAGCCTGCGAACTATCTACCTGTGTGCCTTCCTTCACTAGCAATTCGAGGATGGTTGGAGTTGAGAATTGGATTCCACCGGAGGAGGGCAAACTTAAAGTTAATATTGATGCCGCTTGTTTCCAAGAACTAAATTCTACTGGGTTGGGGGGTATTTTAGAAATGCAACTGGAGATGTAGTAGCTGTTTTTGCCAGAGGCCTCACATATTTTGTTGATCCTAGCTTTGCTGAACCATTGTGCTTGAGAGAGGTTTTGAACTGGATCAAAACTTTGGGGTTAAGGGAAATAGTTATTTAAATGGATTCCCTGGTCTCGGTGGATGCTGTCAACAGGAGACAAGAGGATGCCTCTCAGTTTGGGGCTATAATGTTGGACTGCATTACTCTACTTCAATCCTTGGAATTGGTTAGTGTTGTTCATGTTCCTCGAAAGGCCAATATAGCTGCTCATCTGTTAGCTAGGGATGCTATTAATCTATCTGATTATTATGTGTGGGGGTGGCCCATACGATTTTTTGTTTTCTTCAATGTTGTACTGATAAGTTGTATTTTAGGCATGATTTATGTTACATTTTATTTGTATTTTTGCATTATAAATGGTTAGTATTCATTTTTTAATGTTTTTTTTATGTTTTTATACTTATTAGGTGTTTTAGGTGAAATCTTGGTGAAACATGAAGAATTAGAGCTGTTTCTGTGCATTCTGTGCATTTCAGGCGAAAACTACATTTTTGCGTGACCATGCCATAGTTAACGCCCGTTGACCAAGTTTGATCACGTGCATTGGGCCGTGTGTTGCACTGTTTGGCCACGTTTTTGGAGCCTCGTTGACATCTTAGAGAACTGCTAAGTCATATTTGCTATTGGATCAAAATAATGCTTATTATTATTACTTTTATTAGCCATTTTTTAAAGGATTTTAGGTTTTCCTATTTTGGACACATATATATACCTTGTTACCTAATATTGGCGACTCTCTCTCTCTCTCCATTTTTTCATCCTCATTCACACATTCTCTAGAGGCAGTCACCACTCTCTTCAACTTTTAGCATTCTTCTTTTAAGCATGTGTAATTAAATCTCTTATTAGTTAATGTATTTCAAAGTTCAATCCATTAATGTTGTGAGACTCTTGTTTTAACTTTTATTAATCGATTCAAGTATTTATTCAGTTTATGTTCTTGAGTAATTTTATTATTGTTTTAATTGATTGATTGACAAAGGTTCGTTGATTAATTGATTGAGATAGTATATTGTTATTCAAGGTTGATAGTGTGTCACATTAATTTTGATATAGATAACAAATAATGTAAATTTATGTAGTTTGGACATTGTTTATTGTTATGAAACTGAATAATCTAGTTTAAATGAATCACGACATTTTTCAGTTTCACTGGTTAGGATAAAGGTCCCTTTGATTCGTATTGCTGCCATAGATTAAACCTTGTCATGACGTCTCGGGGATGTCTAATGGTTGGAAAAATAGTCTGCAAAGCGTCCCGGGGCTATCGAACAGGTAAAAAGGGATTGGTTAATTGAGTGCGTCACCATTAATTATAACTATGTTTGCTTGAATGCTTAATATTCATTTTTGTGTCTGTGATCAACTGATTGAATTGAACGGAGAAGTATCTTAGCTGGGTTTTTACTACTATTGAATTTTTGTCATTTTCATTCTTGTTTTATTTCTTTACTACGAATTTACAGTCTCTGTTTGCTTTTAATTTCAGTTCTAATTGCACCTTTTTCACCAACTTATTTTTATTTTTTTGGCAATTAAACAATATTTCACCGGTCTCTGTGGATCGATCATGCTCATTTTTTACTCACATTTTACTGTTTTTAGTAAATTAATATTATTTTGATCAGTTGACACCCCATCATGTACCAACTTTTAATTTCTCAAGTAATGTTATGGCTCATTACAGATCAAAAAAGAAAGAAAGAAAGTAATGCATTTTTTTTTATCTGCAACAAGCTCATGATTTCATGTTATTTAACTGCTGCAAGCTCATGGTTTCAATTTTCCGTCCTTTGGCAATGCAGAAGTTGAGGGCATGCAATTGGAAAAATTGTCGGTTCTTTGTCTTTCTTCTTTCGACTATATTCTGAAATAACTAGAGAAAATACTGATCTTATTTACTATATAATGGGCATGGTTTCAATTTTTGAAATACTTTGTTAAATATTATATTTTTGTTTATTTAATAAATAATAATTTAATTATATAATCTATAAAATTATTCAAAATGCAACAAATAGTTTTTGTTGTTTATGTGAAATCTGCCTATAGTCTTTCCTTTTCTTTTGGTCTTTCCTTTTCTTTTTTCATTTTTCCTAAACATAGTAACATTGTTCATATTTCATTTTTATATGTCAACTTGTGTTCCGAGTAATGTTATAATTATGACTAGATTGTTGTTGTAAATCATTAATTGAAAAAAAATAATATTATAAAATGGTCTTATTATTAATGTATTCAATAAATCTCATTGAAGAGACGAGAGCCTTTTTTTTATATATATCGGCTAACGTAATTATATTTTATTTAAAGTTATTAAAGGTATAAATCTACAACATTCTTAGATATAGCAACTAATCTCACATTTGGAAAAAAAAAGTAAAATGGACTAAATGTTTTAATATATTACAAGATTTATGATCTTAATGAACTTAATATTTTTCAACAATTTTTTAATAAAATAGAAAAAAAAAATACTCACACACCCGTGGTATCGCCCAAGTTTCCAACTAGCTGTACATAAAAATTGGACAAATATATACAATATATTAAAACACTATACATTGAGTATAGTTAGTGTCATGTGTCTTTACTATGTTATTTCCACATTTATTTTTTTTATTTTATAGATGTGTTAGATTTTTACTGCCACATGTACTGTCTTTGGTTCTTAACGTCTCTTCTGATGTTAATCTACAAACCCATATTTTTAAAAAAAGAATTCAGTTCAAACTCAATCCTACAACTGCAAACTCAACCGTCTACCCTTAATCTAGAATTTTTAAAAAATTCAAATGTCAATCCATTTTAATTGATACAGATTTGCAATTCAACCACATGTATTAGTGTATCCGTTCAGGACTGCTTCACAACCTCCACGCCTCTGATCAGTTAAGTTTCTCCTTATTGCTTCTCAACCACGTTCCATCTTCGCATCTATGAATTGACATTAGAATGTTCATATATTGTGATAGGATTTCACCACATCGTTTCCTCAACCTCCATTGTTTCAGGTCTTTTTATTAATCTTTTTGTTTTGTTATCTTGGGATTTTGTTTGAAACTGATTTTTTTTTGTGGTTTATTTGGATTGAAGTCGTGTAATCTATTTCTTTGCTTTGATGTATTTAATGGTTTAATTGCATATTGACGCATTGAAACAAACCTAATTTAATTGGGTGACAATTAAGAAGAGCTAGTAAAAAATTAAGGAAATTAGTGAAATCGTCATAACGTATATGCGAAACTCTGAATTCACATTTTTTAATCCCAACTGTAACCTACTACTCTACCAATCAGATAAATAATTAATAATAATATCTAAAAATAAATTGTGGTAAATTACTATTTGTTTAAAACATATCAACAGTTACCAGCAGAATTAAAACACAGAACAGAGCCTCTGGAAAACCAGATTTCAGAATCCCAGAAGAATACACAAATAGATATTGCAAAATTCAAGATTAAGCTACTCCCAGGAACCCCTAATGGTTTGAAAAGGCTAATTAACTCCTTAATATACAATGTCAAACTGAATACTTCCAAAAATTCCACGCTATAATTATTTTAGATGATTATATATTTGTTTACTTAATATTTTTGTGTTCATGGATCATGATGGAGAATATATGAACAATACCATAATATAAAGGACATTGGGATGGACAAAACAACTTAATATTTTTGTTCAACGTTTGACAGTTGCCGGAGATGGAAAGAATTCAACGCAGTACAGTTATTGGAGACGGGCATGATTTTTCGAAGAGACGGGTATTTCTGATAGGAAGAAGGATATTTAAGAGGAACTGGTGATTATCCTTTTAAAAGGACGGGTTAATGCCATGTGTTTTTTCGCATAGTAAATATTAAGGGGTTTATGGTGCGTAGTTTCCTCCTAATTAAGGTGGATATTCACAGGGGCATGGCCATACTCATCGGTCAGCAGAATTACAATTTGGGTTTTCCTTTCTTTGGTATATTATTCCATGCATTATGTTGGAGACGATTCTAATTTCATTACATTATATTATAAGTTTGTATAAGTTTTATTGGTAATTTAGATTTGCTTTTCACCACTAAGTATATTAGATTCAAAATTTACAATTTATAGAACTTATGTGAGTAGTTCAATGGTATGCTTAATACATAATGTCTTGAATTTGACGCTCTAGAGTGGGGGTGGGGGGCCAAGTGAGCAATGCCTCCTATAATGAGGCTCATTTGTCAAAAAAAGGGGGGGGAAAAACAATTTTTTTATCTTTTGATGGCCAAATCACGAAAACTAAGCCCTAAACACGAAATCAAGTAGCATCCTAATTATGTTTTTGTTTTAGTTATTTTTGGATAATTTATCGATCGTTTCTTCTAATCCCTAACTAACATTTGAAAACTGCACTTTATTACTGTTACTCCAAATTGTCTGTCATCTCTAAATGGCCTGAAATTGGAGAATAGTTTCTTCAACCACATGGTAAAACTACAAGCTACAGCCTACAAGGTTTAGGCCATACCCAACATTAGGTGATACCGATAAGTGCCAACATTTGTCAGCAATTGTTAATTTTCCACTTGGTCCATTGAAAATTTGTGAAGAAATCAATGATGCTAGGTCACAAACTAAGACTTGAACAACTCGAAGATGATGATGCGTCAGAACTTAGTGGCAAGATGGCTACAAATGTTAGTTTCAAGTCTAAACATTTTTATCTGATTCAGTTTCGAATGTAAGACAAAAAGTGTTGTTGGGAATTTAATTATGGCGTAATGTGTCCCAAAATTGATGCTCTTTTCCAATTGCAATCATTAGGAGGCGTCTTTGACACACAAACATGTGCAATAGGTGTTCAATGATCTAATCTGCTTGGCAATTTTTTGAAGTGCCTGGTCCCGACATTCCATACCATTTTTTTTAGTCCTATTAATAGTAACGAACCCATTGTGATGCCAAAACCAATTATCATTAAATTGCATTTCCTAATAAATTTCTGGATAACGTTAATAAATTTATTTAAAGATTTAATACAATGATGGGATTTTAAGCAAAGATACTTTGGTAAATTTCAATAAATAAAAAAAGTTTTACCGTTTATCTTACCCGAATTCAAAATAATTAGATGGTCTTTTGTGATCGTATCGTGTAGCACAAATGTCGCTAACCTTGATGGGTTTTTTAATTCGAAAACAAAGGCCGATCAGAGCTTATCTTGATGAAGTAAGTTTGACACTTCCTATTTGAAGCGTCTAATAATTTGACAATAACATGATTCAGGATTTAGACATTCAAATTCATGATTTAACCTGCGTAGCCCAATAAATTTTACTTCCTTTAAGATTATATATCCGAATTGAACATGTTTTTGGGATTGAAGTGTTTGGATTATCGTAATATTTCAACATCAACCATTGCTTAGTTCGACACGCCAACTCTATGCTGAGGAGGAGACATGTACTTCTGAGCGACATAGCTCAAATTGATTGGCTCACTTGTCACCATCATCTACCTGGCTTATGTTTCTTCATTAAATTTATGCTAAAATTAAGAACAATTTGTACTTTCAAACTTTCTACTATTGTCAATCGTCTTGTCGTATAAAGTATGCTAATCCAGCCACTGCAATTTTTGGCAGTTGCAGGTTTGATTTAATTTCAAAATGAAAGATTAAAAACTTTAATCTGTAAAATTTAACTTGGTTCTTTTTCTTTTCAACAAATGGCGTTTGTTTTTTCAAATTTAAGTTAACTTAGGTCTTTTGACATATCTTACTTTTTTTCCTTAAAATAATTATAAAAACCCATTAGAACTTTAATTATAATCACCTTTCATCATTTTTTACAGTTGTATATGCATAATTTTTTTTATAAATCATTTTATTTGTACCAATCTTTTAGAATTAGAATTGACCTCCCTCATGATCTTAATTATTGTCCCCTCATGATTTTATTTATTAAAATCTTCATTCCTTAATACTTTATTAGTGACTAGTCCTGATATGGGATTGATTGAAAAAATAAAAAGAACATTTATCGGAAGTTGATTTCATTATTGATCATGTGTTATTACGAATGATTGAAACAACTTCATTAGTAAAAGAAAAAGAAGTGCAAAGTCTGGAGAGTGGACCGGAATGGAATTATTGGAAGGAGTAATGGGCTCACTGGACCATAGAACTTGGCATGGAAAAGGGATATTTTCAGAAGTTTGTAGTGAGAGGGGACCAAATAGAGCTAATTATGTGAGACATCAGTACAAATAATTTGACTTTGACCATTAAAAATATAGATTTTTTAATTATTAAAATGTTAATTTTTTTAATAGTGAGTTTTATAAATAACATAATCTCAATTTTATAGTTGAAAATATCATATTTAAGTAAATAAAAATTAAATTATCATTTCATTTTATTAATTTTTTTCTCACACCTCATTTCTTTCACCTCTATGCACTCTCTTTCATCTCACACAAACCCTAGCATCTTTGCCACCCCACAAATCCTAGTGCTTCCGCCGCCCTCACAAACCTACCATCCGCCTTTGCCTTCATCTCCGTCACCCTCACCTCGATCTCCGCGGCTTCGCTTCGTTCCAACGACAGAGATCCAAGGCAACGACGTCAAATTTCTACCTTGCCCTCTGTTTTGTTCTTGTCTTCTTCGATTTGCAGACATGACCAAATGGCAGGGTTCATGGAGGCAAATTCAATTGGGGTAGCAAGGCTTCGCTTAGTTCTACTGAGGGAGATCCAAGCCGACGACGTCGAATCTTTGCCTTACCCTCTGTTTTGTTCTTGTCTTCGTCGATTTACAGGCGTGACCGAACGACGGGGTCGTGTTGGCAGATCCAATCAGGGTGGCTGCTAGGGTTTTCTAGACCCTAGTTGTTTCCTTTTGTGTCTTATTCAAAATTTACATAAATACCCTTATTTTTAAAAAAATTCTAGAAAATTTATTTTATTATTGTTTAATGTCAAAAAATACTTTTTAATATGTATGTTTATGATGATTTTTGTTAATTTTATTTTATTAAACAAAAAATATTATGTTTAAAAAAAATTCAGAACTATCATTTAAGTGAAAAAATACTATGTTTTTTAATTATATTGATTTTGGATAGAGATTGATACATTTGGATATATTTAGAGATACTGGGATATATTTGAATACTAAAAAATTATATAAAAATTGAAATTTGGATACATTATGACACTATAAAAAAATAAATAGAAAATTGGAATTTGGATATATTTTGGAGATTAACAAAAAAATTGTAAACATTATATTAAAAATTATAATTTGGACGCATTTAATTTGAAAAATATTATATCAAAAAATTTATTGAATAAAATTTTGTATAAAAAAATTTGTAATTTAGAGACATTTAGATATATTTGGAGACATTCGGATACATTTGGAGACAATCGGATACATTCTGAGAGTTTAGATTTTTTTACTTCGTTGCAATTTATTTTTTTGCAAAAAAATCAATTTTCCGCTAAAATATCTTGATTTTTCACGAAAATGACATTTTTCAAATTTAATTTGTCATTATCTGGCATTGGAACTTGGCATGGCATTTATCAAAATTTCAATTTTAATTTAGTATAAATTTTAAATTTTCCCGACCAAATACTTGTGATAGGGCTTCCCTTTTCAATGTGGATGACTGGCTAGGGGAACGAAAACTATTTTCAACTATTGAATATTTCAACCTTCAGGTTTTTAAATATTTTCTGTTGGTTGCAATCTTTGAATTCAGAAATTTTGTTCAAGTTTAAAAGGTTATTATAGTTGGCAGCTTTGATATTTGTAATTATAATAATCTTAAAAAGAAGTTGTTTGGTGTTCTAAGATTATAATATATTGAATACCGAATTTGGTAGAGGAATTTCCCATAGTTGGATATCAAATCCTCGAGCATGGTTTAAGGGCATCTTCCAACACTCGGTTTCGGATAGTTCAAACTTTTTTTGTTTGTTATAAGATTTAAATTTTATATTCAGAACCTAACGAACAAGTAAATCATCACTTACCATTTTAATAGCTGACTGTATCTTATAGATTGAATACGTTGAATATACTGCTTAGGATATTGCAAAAAATTTATCGGGAGTTCAGTTCAGTCCAAAAAAGTTTGGATATTTGGTAAGATATATATATTTATGAGAACAGTTAAAAAAATATATAGTTATGAGAAAGCAACTTGAATATCAAGAATAGTTCGAGACAATAAAGACAGACATAAATACGCATGCATTTTTCGTTTTTTTTCTGCAGTAAATGCAGTTAATCTAGACACCAAATTACATTACAACAACGGAAGATTAACAAAACTTGTAAAGAAAAAAAAAGTTTTGTTCACGGAACAGAATGAGGCAATATAGAGATTTTCATTTTGAGTTGATTCATCTAACTAGAGGCATTTGATAAGTTTTCCCTTACATAACGCGAGCCAAGATACAATCCAAAGATACAATAATTACATGGCATAGACAATGAGAGATCTCGCTGTGTTTAACTTGAAAATAAAAATTTTAGATCTACTATTAGAGCGGTAGACCAATTGATAATGCACTCTGTTTACGATTGATAGGTTGCATTTTAGGCATTGCATTTTGTGTGTGTTTTTGCATTATAATTTGTTATTGTGTTTTTATGTTTTTATACTTCTTTAGTATTTTAGGTAGGATCTTGGTGGAATATGAAGATTTAGAGACATTTCTGCACATTTCAGGCGAAAATTGCATTTTTGCGTGACCATGTCATAGTTGACGCGCGTTAACCAAGTTTCACAACGTGCATTGGGCCACATGCCACACTTATGGGCCATGTTTTTGATGTGTTTTAAGGGCTGCTAAGTCAGATTTGCTGTTGGATCAAAACAATTATTTTTATTATTAATTTTATTAGTTATTTTGGAGGAGATTTAGATTTTTATAATTAGGAGATGTATTTAAACAGAATTCTCTCTCTCTCTCTCTCTCCACTTTTCATCCTCATTCACACATTCTTTAGAGGCAGTCGCCACTCTATTCAGCTTTTGGTATTCTTCCTCTAAGCATGTGTAACTAAATTTCTTATTAGTTAAGATATTTTAAAGTTCAATCCATAGATGTTGTGAGACCTTTGTTTTAACTTTTATTAATCAATTCAAGTATTTATTCAGTTTTTGTTCTTGAGTTCTTTTATTATTATTTTGATTGATTGACAAGAGCTCGTTGGTTGATTAATTGAGATAGTATATTGTTATTCAAGGTTGATAGTGCGTTACATTAATCTTGATGTAGGTAACAAATAATGTGAATTTATGTGGTTTGGGCATTATTCATTGTTATAGAACTAAGTAATCTAGTTTAAATGAATCACGACGTTTCTGGTTTCACTGATTAGGATTGAGGTCCCTTTAATTTGTACTGATGTCATAGATTAAACCTTGTCAGGGGGTCTCAGGGGTTATTTAGTGGTTAGAAAAATAATCTGCAGGGCGTCTCGAGGTTATCGAACATGTAAGAAGGAATTGATTAATTGAGTGTGTCACTGTTAACTATAACTTTGTTTGCTTGAAATGATTAATGTTCATCTTTTGTGCTTGTGATTAACTGATTGGATTGAACAAAGAGGTATCTTAACTGGGCTTTTATTATTATTGAATTTCTATTATTTTCATTCTTGCTATTTACTTCTTTGCTGCAAAATTTACAGTCTCTGTTTGCTTTTAAATTTCAACTTGAACTTTACTTTCATTCATCCATTTTACTTTTTATTTTTTCGGCAATTAAACAATATTTCACCGGTTTCTGTGGATCGACCATGCTTACTGCTTTACTCATATTTTACTATTCTGAGTAGGTTAATATGATTTTGATCGGTTGACACCCCATCAACGATGTAATTTTGCAATTATAGCAAAGGAGAATGAAATCATGCAAGAAGAAAATATTGGAGCAAATCATGGAGGAAATAAAATAGAAATCCAAATCAAGACCAAATGAGAAATGAATTACAACAGGTCTTGGAAGTTGTTAGGAGGACTTTTCCTCCAAGAAATAAACTACAATAGATTTGAAAGTAAACCAAGGAGGACAATAAATTAACAAGCCACAGAAGGACTGAGGACAGCTATTTGATTGCCACAAATTCGAAATAGAAAGGGAACATATTGCTACAAATCATGTGCAAAGAAGGAAGGTCAATGTTGCCAAAGGACAGTAGAGCAAAGCCAGGAGAAATGAATGGGATCTTGATCAATTGATGAATTCAAGGTGTCCACTATAGAAGAATAACGAGATTTTATATAGGTAGAGGACACCAGAGAAAGGACCTTCAACTCTACACACAAAATCAACTCAATGGAACCATGATTTCCAGTTTTTATCTTCATTAGTCTTTCGTTCTTTTCTCAATTTCATTGTCTTTAATTAGTAAAATCTCGGCAAGCTCTCTGCTATTGTTTTCATTTATTGCCATTTGATTGTTCTCAAAGAGGCAAAAATTCATTGATGTTTTTGGTCCCTTTGAACATCAATAATTGTCTAAAATAAAGTCATATTTTCTTGAATCTTTATTTCATTTTTAGTTTAAGAAAATCTTAAATTCCTTGGCATGATCTCTCTCAATTTCAAATTCTAAAGGGTAGCGTTGTCTTCTTGATTTCCCTCAAAAAAAATTCAGGGAACAACTCTTTAGAAATGTACAAGGATACAAAATCAAACCGACTCAAAAAGTATAACCATGTGAAACTACGACTGAACCCTTTAAAAAAAATCTATGTAGTGGGGTCACAGTATTGCTGAATGATTAGAAGTATGGCATTTCCAAGGTATAACCAAGAAGCAACTCGAGTTTTCAATGTTGTTGTAAAAGAATATTCTAACTTGTCAGGATACCGAAGCCAAACAAAGAAATCCTAACTCCATAACTAAGTCTATTAACATAAGCTTTGATCAAGACTGTAAGAGTGAATGCCGTGTTTCGGAGTTCCATTGCTTGCAATATCTTCTGCTACTCTGTGTGCGTCAACTGAAGTTCCAAACAAACCTCGCATGGTGAATCCGACGCTGTAAAGTCCGTTCTTTCCTTTCCAATTGTTTGGAAATGGGTTTATCGGGAGACCATTCCTCTGGTTGAAGAAGCTATCCTCCTGCGAATGTCAGAAACAGAAACAAGTTAACGACTCGAGAAGCTCTTTAAAATCAGTGCACAAGAAAAAAAATTTGGTTTAGAACACCTGTAAATATACCTTTAGCCATGATGTTACATTGCTTCTATAGCCTGTCGCTAGGATTACTGAATCAAACTCCTCAATTCGTCCATCTGAGAATTCTGCACCGTTGGTTGTCAAGTTTTTAACACCAGGAACAACCTGAGACGTCCATCAAAAGTTGCATCAGAAGATTTAGGTTTTACTAATTAAACAGGATTTTTATGCCATAAGACAGTTGATTAAAGAATAGTAATACCATGATTTACCTTCATGAGGAAGAGTTAACACTGACCTTAATTTCACCTGATTTTATTTTTCCAAAAGCTCCAACATCCAACACAGGGGTTTTGCCTCCAGAATTCTTAAGTTCGAGCGGTCCGATTTTAGGTCTTGTTATTCCAATTCTTTCTGTGGCTCCAAGAACCAGTCTTGAGCGGAAGAGAAGAAACCGATCAACTATTCTTTCCGGAAACCATTTTAACCATTTCATTGAAAGAGCAAAGGTTGATCTACCGAGAAGCTCACGGGGCAAAATATGCAACTGAAAGATTGATCACCATAAGAATCACTACAAAAACAGGAATTCTCACAAGTTGCTTAACCTACAAACATCTTACCTTGCCCCTTACAACAAGAGAAACCTGAGCGCAGTTATCAAACAAGTCCAAACTAATCTCCATGCCTGAATTCCCACAACCAACAACCAATACCTTACTTCCTTTAAATTCAGCTCCATCCTTGTATCTGCTGGTATGAATTATTCTCCCTTTAAAGTCTGACATTCCTGCAAATAAAGGAACAACTTGTTCTGCATTTTCTCCTGTTGCCACTATCAGCCACCGGCAAACAAACTCATACTTGTTCTCTTTTACCCTCCAGAATCCCATATTTTCATCATAAGTAGCACATTGTACCTCCTTTCTGAACATTGGTTCAATCGAGAAATGCTTAGCATAAGCTTCCAAGTAACTAATGAACTGCTGTTTTGTGGGGTATGTGGGAAATTCAGGAGGGAATGGCATGTAAGGAAGCTCGCAGAATTTCTTTGGAAGGTGAAGCTGCAAGCGATCGTAAGCTTTAAGTTTCCATAGAGACCCTATACAGATTTCTTTCTCAAGGATCAAGAAATGGACACCTCTTTTTTTAAGACAGGCAGCTATGGCTAACCCTGATGGTCCTGTACCAACTATCACAGGCCCCGGAATCCAGACACGCTTCAACTCTAAGTTCATTGTCTTAAACATTCTTTCATAAGTAGCTGTTGGTTGCATTTGCATCTGTTCTCTTTTGCAGGAAAGGTGTACTTGTATTGATTGCAAAGTTGCGAAGAATGGAAAAATTCTGAAAGCTACACTATGGTGCTGTCAAGGGCATTTGTCAGGGTTTAATATAAAGACATTAAGTGATGAAAGTTCTGGTAGGCTCTTGCGAGAAGTAATCAATGCAAATGAAGCGGTTCTCATAATACGAAGAAACCAGACATTTTGGAGGAATTCTGTGGAAGGCAGAGTTACAAGTAGTTTTCAGAGGAAGAGATGAACTAATAGTTTGCGATAGAAAGTGTAAATAAGAAGTGTCGTGACAAACTCTGCAGCCACTAGTCTATGTGTATGTGTGTACTGGCCATTCCTTCAATTTTGTCAAAAGAAAGAAGTTCGGTGGATTTTTTTGTAATGCATATCAAATGTTTTGTTTTCATATCTGGATGGAGAAGCTGATGGAGAGAATTTTATGTTTCTGGTTGCTTTGCTTAATTCAAAGAAGAAACAATGAACAAACAACTACAACCAAAATATGGAAGTTTTCCTCGTAACAAGCCATTGGAGAGCTATTTTTTAGTACTTAATCACAATGACTGCAGTAGAACTACCAGTCTTAAAATACTGTTTCATTGTGCTCTCTGTAATAAAATCTTAGGTAGCAGTACTCTTTGATTAAACCATTTTTCTTATAGGTATCTTTGACAGGTAGCAGTACTCTTTGATGAACCGTAGATACTCACAGTTTACAATACTGAAGCTTTGACATTTACAAGTTCTATTACATATCTGGAAATATTTCTAGAATGATTTTACGGAAAGTTAATGAATTTGTTAGCGAACAAGAAATATTTTTTGTCGGTCACTACCAATGTTGCAAAAGAAAGGACATGGATTCATTTGCATCACTTGAAAGAGTCCCAAAATTTTTGTTCTGGCATACTTTTTTTGTACATGACATTATTAGTGGTGGGGATGAAAGATAGCGTTTGGCAAGCTCCAATAAGATGCTTTTTATGTGGTACAGGGAAAGAGAGAACTGGAACTAGTTAGATTTGTGGAGCTTTAGTCCAAACAGATACATATAACCAACAAACGCAATGAAATGGGTGAGCTAGTTTCGTGGGTTGGGGTTGTTTTAAACATCAAAATCTGGAACCCGTTGCCGTACAAGGCCCCCAAATATGTGATTCTGGGGTCATGACAAGGCTGTTGCCCTCATGGACATTCCAGGAAATAAATAATCAAGAGACTGATTATCCTTACATCTTGTCTAGTTATAAGTTTCTGATCTTTTGCTCCTTTTTAGTTGCACACAGTACAATTTGCAATGTTACAGTTCATCTGATACCACAAATTTGTGGTCTCAGTTTTTCATTCTTTTATGACAACAAGATCATATGCTTTTTTAGTGTTTTTTTTAATTGTTTTTCGATCAGTTCAAGCCAATTTAAGACCATTTGTATGCAAAGAAAAATTCGAGCCACATAATAAGTTGAACTAGGCAGGGTATCGATGAAGCAACAGTAACGAAATGCTTAAACGAACTGAATGTACGAGGAAACCAAATTATCTCTTACCATAGCCAACGCTGGTACAACCTCCATATCTTATTACACACTTGACATCTCATATCAGGATATTGCTTCAGCAGTTAGTAAGATAACAGAGCTCGGATTAAAAGATCTTCACTGTCATTATCAAACCAGCCATTGCTAAACTTTTAGATGCATATACCCGTTCTTAAAGCAGAAACTTGCATTATTGTACACATCAAGAAACAAAATTCACTTAAATTCATTTTATACCTAGTTGGGTACATGTGACAGTTATGGATAGCTCTGATATAACTGTTGCTGATTTCAACTTGGTGCTGGAGGGTTGCGGTGGAGGAGCAAGGGGTAGCGAAGGTGTTGGAACATTGGAATGTCATTTGTGCATGGCCGCCATCAAAGTTTTTGGTGATCTTTCATCTCATTGGCTAGGAAGCAGGGCTTGTCATTGACCTCCCATAAGAGGGCTTTGAACAGAACTGGAAGCGGCAGCATAATTTGACCCGGTAATGACCCTGGCAAGTTAGTTGGCCGGCAATCTACAGTTGTGGCAGCAGGCATCGCTGAAATTAGAAGCCGCACATGAGATTGCGCCAACACAAACAGTGGATACCGGAGCTCTAGTTAAAAGCGTTTAGTCTCTGCACTTCAACTATTTAACAACAACGGTCAAATCCTATGTCTCTTCTGTAGAATATTGAAATTTGCTCTTCTCTTAAGTTTGAAAAATTGTTTATTGAAACGTTCAGCCGTTACAGATTTTGATGAAAAAGTCTATTTTAACCCTCTTTTCCTCCCTTTATCATTTCTTAAGACATCCTATTTTTACACACAAAATTAAACCAATTTTACTAATTAAAAGATTGGAGGATTAAACCCAATACTAAATGAAAATATTAACAAAACAAACTAACAAAAAAATTTCAATTCATTGAATTTTTAAAATTGTCTTATGAAAAAATTTTACATTGCGCCTAAATTTAAATTAATTTGTAACCAAAATTATTATTAAAGAAGATTTTTTTAAATAAAATGTTTCTTTCATTGAATTTATAAAAGTCTCTTATTAAAGAACTCTACATTTGTAACTAAAATTAATTAATTTGTAA
>CAODLS010269677.1:0-21534 GCA_948243855.1 Flueggea neowawraea | reverse complement strand
GAAGAGGAGCAACAAGAGTGCAGGCCTATGATCCCAAACCCTAGAATCCAACGATACTTGGTGGCTGTTGAGTACATTGGGACTCGCTTCTGTGGGTCGCAGAAGCAGCTTAATGGCCGCACTGTGGTTGGAGTACTTGAGGTGGAAAATTCGAGATCCATTTTTGTCCTTTCGATTTGTTAATTTAATTTAGTTTATGTGGATATTTACTTGTTGCTTAAATTGAAATGTAGGGAGCCTTTCACAAATTTATTGGACAGCCTGTATCCATTGCATTGTCGAGTAGAACTGTAAGTATAATTTCTTCTGTTTACACTGACTCTGATATTGGGATTAAAATTAGTGAGAGTTTGTGTATTGAAGAAGTTGTAACGGTGCTCTTTTTTTCCCCCATAAAGAAGGAAAACTATCAAAAACATGTTTACTCAATCAATTTTCTTGTAAAGTAATTTTTGGGTCTCAGTTTCCTAGGATAATGGACAATGTACAGATGAATACGTTCTCAGAGGAGTTCAATATCAATTTTTTTTTTCATTTTGGAAAATGACAGCTACAATTAAAATTATGTGGAATGAGAAATTTGCTGTTACATTTTCAATATAGAAATTCTTTTTTCTAATTCTTGCCATGTAGATAGGGTTTTCTTTATGCTTTTATTATGCTCTTCCCATAATAAGTTAGATTGCATGATTTTACACCGTAAGAAATGTGTTTACTTTTTGTATTTCCTTTTGCAATTGTTTACTTGCGCAGCTTGTTTCAACAAGCGTTATTTATTTCTGCACCAATTTTTCTGCTTGTTCAACGTGTATTGGTGTTAGGAATATGATTTGATTTTTTTTTATTTTATTTTTAGGGGGTTACGATATTTATGCTCTCATTGAATTATTGTAGGATGCAGGAGTACATGCCTTATCGAACGTTTGCCATGTTGATGTGAAACGTATTAGCAAACGAAAACCTGGTGAAATTGTATGTTGCTAACTCTGTTCACTTTTTTTTATTTATTTTTCTCTGAACAAATGTTTTATGTTGTACAGAGGACACTCATGAATTATAATTTGAGGGTGAATGAAAAATCAGTTTTAATGCTCGTCGACAGTCAGATGGGCTTTAGCATAATCTATTTAGATGACAACTATGCTACAGAAATCCATTTGTTTTGGGATTAACTTGACAGGTCAATTGAAATGGTTATATATATTCTTGGGGGTACTATGATGATTGATTGATATGGTGTCAAAGTTGCTCCAGTTTTACTAAACATAACAAGAAGATAAAATCAAAATTAATTTTTTGCATGCTATTAACATTGTAAAAGCTTTGGAGAAGATTCAGCTTATTCTGACATTTTCTAATAAATTTTTTAATCGAAATGTAGCTGCCACCTCATGAACCAGCTGTTGTTAAGAGGGCTGTGAACCATTTCTTACAGGTGTGTTTCTATTTACTGTAGGCCATTGTTGACATTATATGTTGTGACTTACAATCTGTGCCAACAATGTTGCTAGTGTTTATGGTTTACTTTTCTTTGCATCCCTTGATGTCAGTCTGGTGACTTACAACCTGCGAACAAATTTTCTAATACTGCTGTATGTGCTGCCTTCTTTATATATCTGTTTGGATTGCTGTTCTCCATGTTTATATCTTGGCAAATTGAATTGCATATGATTTTTAAATTTCCTAGCTTTGGAGGTTAACTACTAAATACTAGTATAATTTCTGAATATCTGTCTAGTTATTTAGATTATTTAGAGGGCAGATGATAAATTTCTAGGGAGCTCAATACGGAAACACCAGCAATTATATGTCTGACTGCCTTGTCTTTTTTACTTGGAATTTAGTGTTTTGCAATGAATTGTTTCAGGGAACAATATCCATATTCAAATGATTGCATCCTGGTTGACTACTTGAGTCTTTGTTTTAATGTTGTCTGTTGAAATAATCTTTACTTATAGGAAATGAGCTTTTCATGTATTCACCAAAAAAAGAAAAAAAGAAAGAAAGAAGAAGATAGTCAATGACAAAAATATATGGAGTGAAAATGGATCTCAAGTTTATGGTCTTGTATTACTAACAGTCCCAGTGGAGATATATTTATTACACATTTGCAGTGAGAATCATTTAGAAGTGAGATCATCACCAGCACAAAATGTAAAATAAAACATGAAAAATATGATCCTGTTAGCCTTTGGTAATAATGAAATGGTTGTGAATTACATAGTAAATAGATCAAATAGCATAAAAGATAATTGGCTTCCTACCCTCCATAGCACCAAAATTCATGCAATTTTAAAGTAGGGCTTAATTGAGCTGCATTGGCTCATGAATTAGCTATATTGGGTTGGTCTTTTTGGTGTTTGATGTCACATCAATTAAGATTTACTATCTACTTCACCTGTTATCATGTTACCATCTTGCAGAGCAGCGTAGTTAGCTATCTATTTCTGTTATACAATTGTGGTTGCTGAACTGAAGCTCACAGAATTGTATACTTTGTTAAAATTTGTATGCACTTTTGGAATGAATGGAATATTTATTGAATTTTCCCCATATCTAGAAAAGTTCTGCTTTTTTCTTTTTCTCCCTAGACAAGTGCTTATTCCAAAACATTATGATTTGAGGCTTGTTGTAAACTTGGAAAGAATTACAGTTTTTTGTGGAATTCGTTTCAGAACATTGATCTGAAGTGAGAGATGAATTTCATACTTTAAATTGTTTACTTGAATTTTATTTGCATGTATTTTGAATGTCAAAAGTGCTATAGACAAAGAGATGCTGACTTCATCTTATATTGATTTGCAGAAGAGTGAAGGTGATATTATGCTAGTTGACGTACAGAGTGTTCCAGCTGACTTTCATGCAAGATTTAAAGCACAAGAGCGGACGTAGGTATTGATTTATTTAGGTTTTCTTTGTACAAATTGGAACTGCAATTGATGCATACTTAAGAGAAAATTGTAATTAGATTCAAGACCTAGTTTCTTTTTATAATTATGTATTCTTTTTACAGAAATTGGGTACATGCTGCTTTTAATATTTTAATGGTAATAATAAGTTGCAAATTAGATTTTGAATTGTGTTTAGGCATTTTTTATCCTCAAAAATTTATTCATATAGATCTTTTGTTGTCGAATAAGATTTTCAGAGAAATTCTTTTTTTTTCTTCAAGTCAATTAAAAATTATTTTTTGGCCTTTGTAACATACCTCAATTTTTTCCAAGTAAAAAGTAGTTTAGACCTCTAAAGCTTATGCTTATTTGCGTCAAACTGTTGGCATAAATATAAAAAATCACATAAAGTTGGTTGATTCAGATAGTCAACTTATGACTGTTAATGGAAGGTTGTCTGGTAGGAAACCAATAAATCCTCTTTGGCTTATGACAATTGAAAACCTAAGTGGTTAGAAGACTATTTGTGCATGTGCATTTTTGTGAATTTTTTCCTTTTTCCATTAATTTTTGATTTCTCAAAATTATGCTCTTCATAAAGAGAGGATGATATTTTCCTGGAAATCACGTTTCATTAAATGAATTATTTAAAACTCATTTTCTCTTTCAAAATGCCGGGAAACATCTCTTTAGATTTACTTAGTCCTAAACGTAAATTCTTTCATGATGTTAAAAATTGATAATTAAGCTTTGTGAATCTCAAGTTCTAAAAAGTGTTTAACGGCTACTTTGGAAAAACTTCCGGAGCTGAGGTCTAACAAAACTATTATGTCAATTTTGTAATGGGAAATCACAATAAGATTGATATAATTTAGGTTAAAAGATAGTAATGTCAGCTAAGAGCATTGTGTGCTTTACCAAAACTTGAAACTAAAGAAGTCATTTAGCACATGCAAGCATCAAATGCTGAAAATTTTTCGGGCTAATATCTATGAAAAAAAAGAGAGCTGAAATTTGGTTTTTGTTGAACGTGTGATTTCTGAATTCTGTTTTAATTTGAACCAGATTTTTAAATGTGCTGTCATGAACACCTTAAGATTTAATTTTATGTTTTGGAAGTCTTTCAGCACATTCTATAACTTGTGAATTTTGAAATTTGGATTTCTTATAGGTACTTCTACCGGTTGCTATCTGGGTCAGAACCTTTATCTACTTTTGAGAGAGACCGTGCATGGCACGTAATTGATGAGCTAGATGTAGCTGCTATGCAGGTTAATTGTTAAACAAATGAGGTTACCTAGTTTTATTCATAACCGTTACACAAGGCTGACTAGTTAAACCAATTATGTATACTTAATGCAGGAGGCCTGCAAAGTTCTTGTTGGTCATCACGACTTTAGTTCGTTCAGGGCATCTGGTTGTCAGGTTATTTTTTTCTTAAAGGGCGTCATTATGTTCATTTATTTTGCTGATATAATTGCTTTAATGTGTAGAGATGTTATACTTTATTCAAAATAATTGGAGGCGAATTTGAAAATTGTTATTATTTTTGTTCTCCAAATATATATCTTTTAATAATCGAATTCTTTCCGTACAGTTCAATAAAGATAAACTTGTATTGTTGAAGAATGCAAGTGGTTTAGGTTGAGGGCTAAACATAGGCATGATCTCTTAATAGCCATATGTCAAGCAGTAAACTGTAAGCATTTCTTAGGCAATGCTAAACCATGATATATGTTTCTAACTTAACTATTTAGACATTGTTCATATCCCAATTCTGGCATTATTGTTATTAACGAATTCAATTCCTTATCTTTTTGCATTTTTTTCCCCCCTTTTTTGAGTGAAGACTGAGGGGAAGGGGTTTAGCATGTAAGCGTATGTGTTTATGTAACATTCCTACATTTGCCTAATATTTTCAGGCAAAATCACCAATCAGAACTTTGGATGAATTATCTGTAACAGAGGTGGCTTATTCTCCATATTTTCCGTCCATTATGGAGAGGCAACAGAACAATTCAAATGTTGAAGATTCTCATGCGAACTGCAATAGTAAAAATGTTGGAACTGATATGGGATTTGGGGTAAGGAGAAGGCATCGTTGTTGTGTTGTAAAAGCTCGTGGTCGTTCTTTTCTTTACCACCAGGTTGGTATTGGAGCATATTACTTAAAGGAACATTTCTTTATCTTATTTTATAAACTCCTTGATTTTATTTTACTTTTAACTGCTTGTTATCTATATAGCTGGCACCTTGTTCACGTGTGAAAGTGTTAGGTTTTCATTTTAGAAAGAAAATAACATTTTATGAGCTACGTAATTGGAATTTTCACATTCTATAGTTGGGAATTATTGTTCATCTATTAAAGTAACATGATGTTCCCATAGTTTTGAGTATGGAAATTCTAGTTACTGATATCTCTCTGTATTTATTAATCTTTAAATTTTATAATTTGTGTCTTTTTGGTTTTTGGAATACGAGATTTGGATTTAAAAGCCATATGCCCAACAGATCTCCTCAAGTGTACAAATAGTCTCTTTGCTGTTTGTTTGTATCGTTTGTTTTTCTTTACATAGTGTTTGGTATAAATGAATTCCTTAAAATTTTAAGAAATTCATTTGCAAATTCAAATTCTGTTGCTTGGTTTACTTTTAAAAAAAACTCAAATCTAGGAATTGAAAATGAAGGAATTGGAAGTAAGTTAAAATTGTTCATTTGTAAATCCAAACTAAATAGATGTTATTTGCAAATAAATTTCATGTCATTTTTCTTTTGGACAATTTTATCCTGCTCTCTCTCTGCCCCCCTCCCCCCTCCTTCTCTCCCTCTCGTTCAATTCTAAAATAATGTATAGATATTTAAAAAAATATATTTAATTATTTAATATTAAATAATTATTTAAATAATCAACAAATAATTGTTGTTATAATATTGTTGTCATAATTTTGATTAGTATTATAAATGTAAGGGTATTTTAGTCACAATGTACAAATAATTCTAATTTCTAAGTCACTCCAAACAAGGAATTCATTTACAAATGAAAGAATTGAAATTCTAGTATATATTATACCAAACATTTTAATTCATTTGCAAATCTAATTCTTTGTGAATTTCATTTCATTTCATTTACAAATGAAATGAAATCTATATTCATTTCATACCAAACACACCGTGGTTCTATTTCATCTTAAAGTTAGTAAACAATGACGACTTCAACTGTTCGCTGTATAATTTCAAAATAGTTCCAAGCAACATCATTTTTAATTACTCAAATTAAAGAACCATTAGAGAATCTGACAGTATTGTTGAATTATTTGTTCTGATTATGATTTAGGAAAAAAATTTCGTTCACATTGGAGAAGGTGGATCGTAATATTTTAGCTTGCATTCTTTCCAGGTTAGACTGCTTGTTGGAGTTCTCAAATGTGTTGGGACTGGAGAGTTAAAAGTTTCGGATGGTTTGTTTCTTTTTGCATTTCTTTTGCAGCTATATGACTAATATGATGCATTTAATTCATTATCGTTTAGTCATCTCTCATGTCTCATGCATTTTTTGTTACCCAATTTCAGTGTCAAGGATACTCGATGCAAAGTCTGTAACTGCTGCAAGTCCCATGGCTCCCGCGTGCGGTCTCTATCTTGGACATGTTAAGTATGATCTGCCGCGAGATAATGAGACAGCGTAGTCAGTGAATATGTCACGAATTTGATGTCTTTTTGGTGATGTTAGCAAGATTTTTGTCTATATTATGCTGCCTGACAGACTTAAAACTCGATCAGAAATGCAAAGCTTTACAGATCTGGGATGTTTTTACCCCTTAGGCCTTAGCACTGTCAGAACTTTTCCAAGTTTGCAATCTTTGAACGTAGGAAGATGGCTTACATTAGCAAGTTTTGTAAGGTTAATTTTGGTTGCCATGGAATTCTGAAAGCTATAGTGAGAATATGGCATATTTGTTGGAAATCTTGTACCATTTATTTGCCTAAATCATAAATATTGTCAACTTGCTCTTTGCCCCATTGCTGGAACACTATTTCTTCGTTAGACCATGAGTGCTGTTTTGATCTTCCATAGCATTGCCGTGCCATGTTAACAAAATTGACTTCATACCCTTATCTGTCATCTCTCCCCATCACACCAACTTTCTTTGCATGTACATAAGCAATACAAAATATGAAACACCTGACCAAAACGCCATCTTCTAGCCTAAGTCTTCAAACACATAAATCCACTCACCAAATCTTCAAACTAAGATGAAACACACAGCCAAAGCTGCTGGAAAACCTAATTTCCAATTTCCAGGAGTCATTGATTTGCAATGGTGAAACTAAACAAACAGATAGAGGAAAATACATAAGGCTGGAGAAAACCTATCTAAAACTTGGAAGAGAAATATGGAATAATTTAATGGAAATTATAGAACAATAGTGGCGGTGCATGTATACGCATCAGCACAAGCAAGGTAGGCCAACATGTTTCTTGAGAAAGTAAATTCATTTTGTGTTGTTTTTTATAAGGTATTTAATTGTTTCACCAAGATTCGAATTTTTGACTTCTTAATAGTGGAGTTGACTCTAGTATAATAAGCTACGAGTCCATTGATTGTGTTGTTTTTTTTGTTTGAAATTTTATTGTGTTGTTTAACAGACGTTTTGATTTGAAAATTTGATTTCAATTATATTTTTTGTTTCTAACTCTTTTCTAGAAATTTAAACAAAGCACAAAATAAATATTTTATTATAATATATTAGTTCTCATTAAAAATGGAATATTGAACCCCTTAGTATTAAAGGCGATTAGACGACATATTTATTAGTACAAAATAAATTTAATTCTATTTTTATCATTGTATCTGACATTTTGTGTGCATTTTTTTTTTGGCCATATTGCTCAATTTAGTCTTATTGGCAGATTAGCAAATTAGGTGACCCGCAAATACAACCATCAAATTTTGTTTATGATGTTCGATTCTAAGAGAATGATTGTCCAAATGTTGATAAAATTTCAGCACCAACCAAAATAAAATTGCAGTATTTTTCATATATTAATAAAATTTCGGTACTATTCAAAAATTTTATATACATAAACGAACGATCCATCTTAACAAACACTCTCTCTATATATCGATTTCTTACTTTTTCTATTTTTATCTTATATTATCGTGTTGTAAAGTAAGAACATTTAAATAACACTGTGTTAGTTTTAGGATATTTGGCTTTCACCCAGGAGACACGGGTCCGATTCCCGGCAACGGAAATCCTCTTTTTCGTTCCTTTTGTTTTTGAAATGGTATCTTTTTACGTGTATAATAAACAAAATTCAAGACATTGATTAAGTGATATATGATGTTCATTTATTTATCTATCTATCTATCGAAAAATGATGGTCAAGCTCAAATGAATCACGTTTATCTTCAACTTTACATTGCATAAAATAGATAATAAATTATGAAGAAATCTCAACTAGGGAGGGAGGGAGGGAGGGACGCACCAGTCAGCATGCAATGAGTAGAGGGTGTATTTGGGGAAGAAATTAGAAATACCTACCCCTCTCTTTCTTTATTGAACAGGTTTCAAATATAAGAGTCCTCTACCTGTTTTTTTTTTCTTTTTTTGAAGAGAGTTCTCTACCTGTTTGGACGGCCTAATAATATTTCTCTATCATTCCTCTTTTTGCCTTATCTCTCCACACATTACTAGTTGTTAATTAATTTTACCACACTCAACTATTCCCATTTCGTCTTTAGTGAATTTCGTTCTGATTTCATCCTTGGCGGAGGCTAGTCCGTTCGGGCATTTCCTCGAGGGCCCGAATGGATAGGATTTTAATTGAGTCGATTGCGAGTATTTGTAAGTTCAAATCAATTTTATTGAGTCCGCTCATGAATTAAATTTCAATTTTGTGTTATTTGATTAATAGATAAGTTGAGAAATATAAATTGTTTGAGTCTTCATAGACATTGAAGGCATCCGCATAACAATAGACAACAAATATCAATTAACGAATAATTAAAATAAGGAATTGAGATCCTATCTCGATACGCGCATCACGAGCGGATGCATGAGAATAATCCATTGTCAGTCACCACGAACCACAGATATTTGAACGTCGATAACGAATCATGTATCTGCAACTTAAGAGACGCAGAATAATCTACTCGATGTGTGCTAGGAAGAACGGAGGCTTCCTACATTGGCCTTCAAGGCCAACGGCATAAGAGGAGAGGGGAGAGTGATTTTTATGTTTTATCTTTCTGAACTCTTATCTGATGGTTGCCTAAAGCGTCAATATTTATACTTACCGATTTTCTGAACCAATGACAAGCCCAAAACCAACTGAACCGTTTGACAACCAACTCAATTGATACTCAATCAATTCAAGTTCGGATTCCACTTATGACCCGGCATGAATAGACCTGTTTTCCAACAAACATAATACTGGTGAATTCTATATATAGTTGTTGCAGCTGGACTGCCAAGTGCGAGGAGTTTCCAAAGTCTTTTAAGTTGAACTACCATGCTAATTAGTTCATTAATTAAAAAACATAAATTGAGATTCTCAAAACAGATGCAAGAACAAAGCACATATAGACATTTGTGTGTGTGGAGAAGATAGGGCAGCGTTCAACAAACCCATCTGATGTGTCTCTAATGCTTCAACTTCTAGTTGGAGCATTTGTATATACTTAGTGTTATTGACTTTAATTATATCATATTATCCAACCTGCAGGTCTTACCTGTTTCATGAACTGACATTTGTTCTTTTCTAATACATTATCTTAGAGCCATTTATCATGCAATGTAACTATGAATTCAGTATAGAATGCTCAAAGAAAAAAAAAGATTTAATGTTGTACAATCGAATATATGTCAACGAATTATTGATAGAATCTTACCCAAAACCTTAAACATTATTAATTAAGTACTTTGCTATCAGAGAATATTAAGTTCAAATTATAGGTATGATTAACAAGCAGTTTAGTTAATTTTATGGAGAGGAAAAAGAGAGACGAAAATGACAATAGAGTTATCCAACACTATTCCTTATCTCGCTTCACAAATAAATATATTTTAATCAAATTTTGCATTTAACTTGTTTTGAAACTTCTATAATACTGTTAATTTTAGTTTCTTTTTGAATATTTTATTAGTAAAAGTTATTTAAAGTGTATGAAATTGAATAATACTACATGGCAAATATGCCTCTAAACTAAATCATCCACACAGGTAGCTGAATCAGAAAAAGTTTTCTGGGCAAGATGTTTATTAATAAAATATTGAATTAAGGAGTTGAGTAATGGTGTTATTAGAGTAAATTTAAATTTTAAATTGAGTTAATTGAATAAAATATAATACTTTGTAGATGATTGTAAAAAATAGTGTTGGACATGGTGATTATGATTATTTCTCATTTGGATATATGGATGGGCTTGCCACTTGGCTATTGCCAGTTGTGAAGTTCTTCACTAGTTATTGTTCATGAATATTATATATGTACTTAACTATTTTTACAAAAATGTTCATAGACACATATAAAAATAGGAAAAAAATAGTGACCATATATATGGTAAGGACAATGAGAGCAGTACAAGAGTTGGATTATAATATGCATATAATTTGACAAATGATTAGGGCTCCTGCACATATAGGAACCAAAACTAAACAAGAAAATGTGATTCATAATTGAGGATTCACAACTGTCATGGGATCCACATGAGACATGCAACTTCACTCACCAAAAACACACCTTGCTGGCATGACACTGTTTGCATTTTGCACAGACAAAGTCACTGTTGTTATCCATTACAATTTTTGGAAATTGCTCCAAACCCTAATCATTTTTAGTCATTAAGTGCCTGTCGGACGTAATTTTAAGAGGAAATATCAGTTCTGTTCTGTATGCATATTTTTATTTCTCTTCTCAAGAATACTTCCGTCATGTTATTATATGAGAAAATAATTTTTTTTTGTTTTGAAAATGTTTAGTATATGTGTTATATACATCTTAGTATGTATAAATCCCGTTTTTGTATACGCCATGTATACATGTTGTATATGTATTTTTTTTAACTGTGGTGTTGACTGTATATGTTTTATTTAAATGTGTTATATGTTTTGTATCCCGATAAGATTTGATATGTTGTGTATGTGTTAACTGTTGTGTTTTTAAAATAATTTTCATGTTATGTGTGTGTTTGCTATTATTTCTTTTTCTTGAAGGGTATTTGTAAAAAAGGGCCTAACTTTTAATATGTGGCTACGATAGAAACCTTTTGTTGTAAGTGGCTAAGAATTTTTATATTAATAAATAATTTGCGAAGGCTGCTTTGTAGCAATAAACACCGACTTTTATTATGCATTCTTATTTGTATAAGATGTTCAAACATGAACATAATAAATTTAAATTTCATTTATGTTTTATTTTTTTATAAGCCATTTTGTTTGCTCTTAATGAACTAAACTTTCTTTTCTTTAATGTTGGAGTTGAGTCACGTACTAATGAGTTTTGAGTCAATTGGTTCATTTATATTTTTTTGGTATAATATTCTTACAATGAATCAATTTAATTTCCATGAAGGCTTATGTTTACATCACTATTTTAACTAAAAAAGAACAAACAAAAGAGTCAATTACAAATTCATGTAGTAATTGGTTTGTAGCTCATCGAAACAAAGTCTAACTCTAACACTAAGAGTTATGGATTCAATATCTGACGTGAACAAATAAAATAATTTATAAGAAAAAGATAGAAATCCATGTATTATTATAATAAGTTTTGACCATTCATATTAAGAATTTGTAACCCAACTACTAGTGCTTGAAAACTTTAGTAATTTGGAGTTTACCAAAATTGAGAGTTATCATCGGACACAGGCAAGCAAGTTGATTTATTTTTTCCCTTGAATTTTTGTTTTCAAAACTGCAATCGCCTTCCAAACCACACGTGATGCATGACTGAATTCAATTTGTCTTAAATGAGAAACAATGGTCATCTTCTTGATTTGGCATTAACTGATCAGTACTTCTGGTTTCATATGCATCCTTGTTGTAAACAAAGTTAGAGAAAAAAAAAACTATGAGGTGTTAGTATTCTATTTAGTATATTTTCCACTTGACGGACTAAGTTGAATAGTTCAGTTGGTAAGTACATTTAAAAGTGTAAGGTTTTGGATTCGAGGCATGAGATGAAGTGAGATAAGAAAAATTTCAAGAATTTTCAAATTTACGAAATTGAGTTATGAGATTCATGATCTGTCAAAAAAAGTGTCCACTTGACTGGTTCCGGAAACTGTCCAAAAATTTGTTTTTTAGCAACTCAACCTTATAAATTTTTAGATTTCATTCATACAAATCTGTGGTATATATCCTGAATATTTTCTATGATAAAATAGTTCATTATTTCTCCATTTTTATAACTCGAGTTCTCTGTATATAATTAAAATGCCTTAACTTCTTCACACCCCACCAAAATGTGGTTGGGTTGAGGTGCCATTTACGAAAAACAGATGGATTACTCATTTTCAAGTAAATATGCGTAACAAATATTTCATAAGCCAAAAAAGATAAGCTTATTTTTGTATGATTGCAAAATAGTTCAATTTCTTGAAGAAGCAACAACGTATTACATTATTCAGTTACATTGGTTATCAGCATTTCAAGCACCAACATTGAGATAACGTGAGTGGAATATAGAAGATTTGTAATAACTTTCTTATAAATTTTTCTTTCCCGTTTATATTTCAATCAATTTTCTATATATTAAAATATTTTAACTTTAATCTCTATTAAGTGGATCTAACACCATAATTACCCAAAATATTAAAGCATTGGGTTATGAATTTCGCCACTTATATATCTTTCACTATCCTTATATTTTTCCAATATTGAATTCTCTTTTTATTTTTTCATTCACACTTGTATATCCAACAATTAATTTTGTTCTTTGGTTGATGATGAGTGATTAACACATCAGAATTCTTTTTTGCCCCTTAATGTTTGGCACTATCATAGTCATAGTCAGTTCACCTGTTGCCAAGAAATTAAGGTCTAAAAACTAATGGAGTCAGTCCAAAAAAAGAAAACTAGTGGACAAATAATAAAAAGAAAAAAAATACAATATCTGACCACCAAAAGCAAAACTTTTTATATATAGCACTAATTATAAAGGAGATGTCTCGAGAAATAGTTGGTGTATCATCTATATGAATGCTACATATATATGTAAGATTGAATAATATTTACACGTCGACAAAAACTTTGGTGGTTGGGGTTTAATATTGCAGCACCTAATTTTCATCATATATATATATAGTTTTTTTTTTTATGGCAGGCTGCTTAGAGCAGCTGATTGGGCTTCCCGGTGGACGCGTGACATCCCGGTTTTGAGGCTTGCCGTACGCAGGAAGCTAAAGCCTCCTAATACGGGAGTTGAAGGCTCGTCCAATATATATATATATATATATATATAGTTTTTTTATAAGTTTCATCATATATGGTTTAAGAACTTGTAGAAATTGAATCTTCCAGTGAAATTGAGGAAGAAGTGTCACAATCATGTTCTAAATCTTCAAAACCCCAGAATTGATCTTCTTCCTTCGGCATTTTCCACCGTTCTTTGTCGACGTCTTCTTGGAGCATTACTTCCAATACCTTACACAGAAAAATTTGGTATATCAAACATTTGACTATACAAAATGGCTCCATTATTCTAAACCAACAATATTTGAAATATTGATTAGTAATGTTTCCTTTAAAAATAGTATATTCTATATCCACTATGTGTGTTAATTGAAGAGATAAAAACAAAACAAGACTTGGTTATACAATTTATAATTCCTCAAAACATAAAAGTATTCCTCCAAGGTGTAGAAGTGTTTATAGATTAAAAAACAACTCAAAAAGGGTATCCTAGGCAATCTATATTTGCATGATTCTTTACACCATAATAAGGCTGAAAGAACAGATTACAATATTCTATCAATACTTAATTTTTTGTTAAACAATCAACATTAGACAAGAGTCTTCCACTAATCATGATTTAATAAGGTGGAGAACCAAGTGTACAAATGTGATTGAATCAAGAGAAAGAACAAGAACAAATAAAGAAATCACTCATTACCACTAGCGTAAGATCATATAATTTTTATTACAATAATGAACCAAACCATCTTTGGTTAATCACATTCTAATCCTCCACTCACATGGGATTAGATATGTTAATTATATCTGTGTTTAGGCTTGAATATTTATGTTAGGTAGGATAGATAATCTTATGGCTAATTTGAATTAATCACATCGATAATCTCTAATGCAAGGATACCTTCAACTCTAAGATTACATGTTGCATTCATCTTAACTGGTGAAAAGGATGTGTTAAGTCATCACAGACTAAACCAGCCAAGTAGTTGAAGGTGACAGCAAAAATGATAAACCTTACTGTTTCAACACATTCGGTGATTTAAATACCAGAAACTTGTTGGTGTAGACTACATAATTAGTCAATCAACCAGTAGATTAAACAGTGATGTATTGGATTCATGAACACATACAAATTATAATCATTTAATCATCAAGAATTTTAGGTTTCTGTTGAGAAATAAAATGGAAGTTCATGGAGATTTTCCTACGAAATAGGAAAGGTGATGTTACATATTTAAGCTTTTCTTTTTGTTGCAGAGGAAACTATGCTGGACCACATTTTGTGATACCAATTTATCAGTGGTGAAAATTAGATGGTTTTGAGAACATTTATAATTGTAGGTCTAAAAAAGCAACTATATCAACTAACAAGTACTCAGGAGCTTTAGATGTGTCATGAGATGTAATACTAATCACTTTCACGTGTAGTTGTACTATTTATTCTGAGTTAATTAAATTTCAATCTGTACATGCCTACATGGTGCTTGTTTTTGGTTGATTCAGTGGTAAATAGCAGAAACATATTGCAAATTAATAGGTTCGAGTTATAATAAAAAACAAATGACACGTGTGATGCGTTTCTTATCAGAATTATAATATGCTGAATACCGTTTAATATGCAATACGCTTATAATTTATGTCAAAAACAAGTATGCCAGAGTATGCGATAGGTACCTCGTTCATGGTAGGGCGCCAAGTTGAAGAAGACCGGATACAAAGTGAAGCAGCAAAGGCAAGTCTTTTCATCTGTGTGACATCATAGGCCCCTCCAAGTCTTGGATCAGTTACCTCTTCTATGACTCCTTCTTTCAATATTGGTTTCGCCTGTTAATTAGTTCCAAATTTCAATTAATTAAAACCACCAAGTTCACATAACCATTATTAATTAAATCTCTAACCTTCACTAGCTCTAATAACCAACCTAACTCTAAAAATTTAGTTGAAATGAATGATTAATTTCCCTAATGAACACGCAGTCTCTTTTTATTAAACAACACTCTAAAAGGGAATATAGCTCAAACTCGAGACGTCTGATTAAGAGAGAAAGTGTCCGTCTTTTAATTAAATAGAATGTAGCAATACGTTCAAAGTAATGACATTACCCAGCTGTGCAGGCTTTGGTGAGACCCATCAACTGGTTTCCTGCCAGAAATGATCTCTAGCAGAAACACCCCAAATGCGAATACATCGGTTTTCTCATCAACTATACCATGCATATAGTATTCTGGTGCTAAGTGCCTGCAAATTATTAACATTAATTACCATTTTCCAGTCAAATTTGCAGATACAAAAACATGGAATTTAATTCATTTCACAAGGTTATGATGACTACCCAAATGTTCCTTCAATCGGACCGATTGAATGGTGAGTCCATTGAGTTGGAAGCCATTTCGCTAAACCAAAATCAGAAATCTGCAGAATTTCAGAAACAAATTAGCAGCACTGTTGTAAATTCTCATTGCCAATGAGCTTGCAACTCATTAAAACTAGGGTGAGCTCCAGCGCTAAGGGGTAGTGGTGTTCAATTCTCGATGGGAACAATAAAACGAGTTATCAAGAAAAAAGACTCGCAATCAAACCAACAAAAAATGAACTGATACCAACAAGGTAACTTACCAGTGGTTCAAAATCTGCTGTCAACAGAACATTCGAAGATTTAATGTCACGATGAATTATTCTTCTTTGACAACCTTTATGCAAATAATGGAGTCCTCTAGCAGTTCCAACAGCAATCTTGTACCTCAATTTCCAATCCATTGCAGGCAGTTTTTCATCTAAAACCCAGAAATTTTAAAAAATTGTAAACACTTAAATTTCATTGGGGTCTAATTACCATTCTTAATTATGTGTCTTTACCATGGAGAAGAGAAGCAACAGAGCCTCTGGAGGAGAAATGGAAGATGAGATAAAGACCATTGTCAAAACAACAACCCAAAAGAGACAAGATATTGTGGTGAGAAGCATGTCCAATTGTCCCAATTTCTGTCAAGAATTCCTTCACTTTCCTCTCATCACTGCAAGCTCTTGTTAGTCTCTTCACTGCTATTTCTTCCCCATCTTCCAACACTCCCTTGTACACATCTGCATGTCCTCCTCTCCCCACCAAATTCTCTAAAACCCACAAAACAAAACAAAACAATATTTTGAAAAACATATATTAAAAACAATTCCCAAATTATAGCATTAACGGTTTTTCTCGGCCCAGCTGGAGTTAATTAAGAAAAGTTTAGGGAAGGAATCCTTTTAATGAAAGTGAAACAAACCTGAGCTGAAACCATTTGTGGCATGGGAGATTTCTTCATAGGAGAAGCATCTCCAACTAGGCCTTGGAGAATCTTGTGGTGGTTCTTGAACAACTTTGGAGACTTCATTGCTGTCTTCTTCATTGATGATTATTTCTTCAAGACTTCTTCTTTTTAATGAGAAAAGCCTTTTCAAGCTATTTGTTCTTATGTATTTCATTGCAACAGTAGGGTAGTGTCAAGTGGTGAAGCAGAGCTCTCTGTTTTTTGCAGAGAAGTATATAAAGACTTTTAAGGAAACATATGAGTTAATAATATGGCGTTAAAGGAGAGAGAGGGAAAGAGGCAAAGCCATAAAATATTTTAGACATTGTGGACTTATATTACACTAATAGCAAATTCAATAAATTTCTTGTCCTATTTTTTTTTAACCTGGAATTTCTGTCCTGATTTGTGACACAATAAATTTGTTTTCTTTACTTACATTGAGTATAATTGAAACTTGAATTTTTAAACCTCTAAATGCCTAGGATTACTTCAGTATTACTCATTAGTAAGGCTATTAGTAATATAAATCAAATTACTATGTTTATTTTAAAATATTAGACAACCACTACGAAGATTTTTTTTATAAGTCATTTTATTTGCTTTCACTAATGATCGAACTCACCATATTTTGGCCCTAAAATACTTTAGTACTAATAAGTAACAAGTCTATTGGTAAATCATTTGAAAGATTAAAGTAATACTTTTCTCTTTATGTCTGATTAATCTTTATTCAAAATAAGGAGGACTTATGTAGAGACAAATCTCTCAATCGATTATTGCGGGATCGAACACTCTCCATACTAAAGTTTTAAAATTTTTCTATACTTAAAACTCGTTGTCTATATCGAGTTTTTTGAAAAATTTTCATGTTCGACACTTGAATTCATAATCTTTAATTAAATAAAAGGTTTGTGTCATTCTACTACAAAGTTAAGTAATAGAACCACACATATTAGTAATTCATCGATATGTTTGAAACCAATTTAGGACAAAACCTATTGTTTTTTTAAGATGAAACAAATTGCATCGCCCTAGAGGGGAGAGAGAGAGAGAGAGAGATGGTCAAAAAGGATGTTGAGGTTGTATTGGTTGAAGGAAAAGGGTGTTGTTGGGAAGTAGGAGAAGAAATGGTGTAGGTGAGAGTGTGTGGGATATGTAATTTGCAAATTATAATTTAACACAACTCAACGTCTCAACCCAAAAAAAGGTATATTAAGAGAGAGGGAGTCCTTGAATGCAGTGTCCAAAGATATCTAGGACATAACTTCAAAAAAAAAGATATCTAGGACATGGTTTGGATGTCTACATTGGCCATTTAATGGGGTCTTCACTCGAACGGGTAGCAAAAAATTGATTGAGCATTCATAGCTTATTGATTTGATATGAAAGTTTGGAGGCAAGTGTGGTTTGCCTCTCATGTGGTGGGTCTATCATTTTCTCGTTTGGCTCCCTCGTTTCCTTGATCAGAATTATATCGTTATATGCATTTATCGAACAAAAGATTAATTGAAGACTAAAATCCTTGTTTAATTTTTCACTAATACAATTAATGAATGAAGGAATCGGGTACCCGTTTAACAAATAAACAGTATAAAAAATAGGTGGTTCAAGTTACCTACCTCGATTCCGGTGGAAGTATCGTAGTAGACAACAGCTGCAGGACCAGGTTTAGATGTTGGTCTCGCGAGCAAACAACGATCGGATAGTTGACGGGAGTGCTCGGCTCGTTTGCAGTCTAGATGCCACGCGGATCGACACCATCGACAGACGATTCATGGTGCGAGGAGATGGAGGAAGGAAGATGGAGGGAAGGATGAGGAAGGGGAGAAACATTTTCCTCCCTTCCTCCTTTTTTTCTTTTCTTCTCCTCCTTTCTTTTCTTTCTTTCCTTTCCTTATCACTTTCTCCACTTTCTCCTCCCTTCACTTTCTCCACCCTTTCTCTATTTATAGGCAACCAACTGGGCCTTCATTGGGTCCATTATGGGCCTTATGGGCTCATGGGCCTAATGGGTCCAACTCAATTGGCTTACCAATTGGTCTTGGTTCACAGTTTCGGTTCACATCTTGACCGACCGGTTTGGTTCACCCGTCATGGGTGTACCGCTTTTCCAACATCCCCCACTCGTACATGATAGAACCTTAACACATCATGTAACATGGTTAGCACTTACGTAACCATGCTCGATCCTCTCGTCATACAGAAAAATAGACCGCACGACCAGTAGACGATGAGAGCATATTTGCTATACACCTGTTAGGGTTATATAACAGCTCTTAACGTAATCCTTCTAGAAGGTGTCTCTTCGCAGAACAACTTCATTCTGTCGATGTATATGCAACAATAGCTCAGACTGCTGGAAACGTATGCCTTTTCCTAGGTCATAACCACACAATCGTTGATTTCGATCTTCACGATCTCATGAAAGCTTTTCTTAAAGTTCACACATCATGTGACACGCTACATGAGAGCTAGCTTAGCAAACTTATAAGACTAGTGCAAATGCGTCTAGAAACGAACTTCCCTTCTTACACCAGACAATCCATATAGCCAAGTTTACTTGTCCAGCTCGTCATGCTTGGTCGAATCAATCATGACCATTAACGACAAGCTAAAGTAGTCAAACTCAACTACACATTTTGAATGTGTTAAGGGTTCTAAGGGTAGGTAGTACCAAGAACCACATGTTCACGACAGGGTCTTACACTAGGAAAAGTGAGATCTTTTTTTAGTCTTTTCAATCCCTATGGTCGTGTATATAGCACACATGGTATGATCATGTGTTGTGGTGTTCTTTCCTTCTCTTGGAGGAGCGCATGTTTATACAACATTATCAACACCACATAGAAGCTTCGGTTACGATGCATTTCACCATCTAACCTTAATCCACACTTAACAGGATTACTACAGAATATGCTAAAAATCTCTCAATTTTAGCATTTGATTATTTAATGATCGACATAGGAATTTATCCTATGGTGTACGTATATTTTTATATGACTTTTTCTTGCCCTTTACAATGAAGTCACAATTGTAAAATGCAATACTGCTTATTGATTATGAACGCACTCTCTTTCTACGTTCAAAATCAACATCATCTTAATTATTTCCCAACAAATTAGGAAAACTAAGGTAAATACCCGTGTGAGTGGGTTACTTCTCTGTCCAACATGCTTGTACATTCAATGCTACAACAAATGTTAACTCTCAACATTTGTGCTCGTGTATTGCTTACGATGATCTTATTAAAGATCATGTTTTAATGGATTGTACATTTCGTGTGACATGCGAGTCTTAAGGAACTTATTCCTTGTAGGCTTTCATTAACGGATCTACAATCACGTCTTGCATGGACTTACATTTCAAGTTCACTTCTCATTGTGAAACTTGTACTCAAATTCACTTGTCCTTGTGCAACAAAGTACTTCACAACAGGATACTTGGTCTCGATTTGCTTTGACTTATGAAAGATCTTCTCGATCTTTAAGCAATCGAGGTCGACTGTCACTAAGACTGTCATAGATTCTTTAGATGGTTAATGCTCAGTGGACTATTCCACTGTATAGCTAAACTTCACATTACACTGCAACTAACGAAGCCATGGTATTAACTTCTTTTGACACACACATATATATGTGTTCCTCACTATTATGTGGAGTGACTTTTCTGCCAAGTAAGAACACATAACCAAATATGGACTTCTCTATAGTCCACATCATTACATGGAGTAGCCACTGTATCTCATTGTATCGTAAGCCCTTACGATAACACAGTGCCTTACAGTGCCTCTAAAGCATCCAAATATCTAATTCATTTTTTTCCAACATCCTCTTTTTGTATTGGATTAATATTTGCTAGCTAACTTAACTGCATAGCAAACTTTAGGCATTGTACACACCTAGGCATTTATCTGTGTATTATAAGACATGGTCTTGTAATTAACATATGTACTCTATATTGCAAAAATCATTCATATGACATTTGTATTAAGAACATTTCTTACACGTTCTTCATTTCACATAAGTTTATGGACACATGCACTTATTATGTGACTTGCTTTTAGTCACGGGGCATCTTATAGGTTATGCATTTCTGCATCTTGAAACGTTCAAGTACTTTGTTGATCCATCTCATTTAAACAATCTAGTCAAACGATCTCTTGGAGTTTGACTCCAAGTTCAACCCATATCACATATCCCAAAGTTGGATCACAACCAATCTTTGGAGTCATTCAAATATGCTAGATCATTTCTAGCTCCAAGTGTGACGTTCACACTAGGTAAGAATGAAAACATTCACCTTGGCATTATCAAAACATACATGAATATACCATCTTTCTAGAAAAATGTCTAAAGTCTTACCTTGGACGATGAAATCATTAGGGTAAACCATATAGGTTTCTTCTCCAAATTCTCTATTGAGAATTAGGATGAAACCATTAGGTTAAACCTTATAGGTCTCTACTCCAAATTCTTTATTGAAAAAAGGAGTCTCTATATTTCATAATGCAGGTCGAGGCATAGATTAGTCTGAATGGCCAAAGTCTATTTGATGAAGGTAAATCTTTCAATTAGGTGGACTTTCCAATCACGTTGAGAAAATCCCCTTTAAGCGATTATCGATGTTTTACTCGATATATCGTCCACATATCCACTTATCTCCAATGGATGCTCGCTCTTTGGGTAGATCAACCAGTTTTCAACACGGTTTAATCTCAAATGTTAGTAGCACTTCCATTGCTTAATCCATATAAGTCTCACTAGGATGAGTGAACCTCTAACATACTTATAGGCTCATCCTTGACTTGTGGGGTTGCTAAAAAGATCACGATTGATTCATTTATAGAATAAATGTTGTCATAAGACTTCATTTATCGAAAAAATGCCGTCTTGAGACTTTATCCCTTTTAGTCTTATGCATTTTCAAAAACGCTC
>CAODLS010269649.1:0-34170 GCA_948243855.1 Flueggea neowawraea | reverse complement strand
TTACAATGTATTGCCTTCTTCAATTCGACTAGATCTTCTAGTTATGAGATGATGTTTGGTGACAATGGATGGTTAATGATGATATTTCTTAAATTTTAGGTGTAAACAAACTCCGGGAATGGCCAATAACCCACTAGCATCCCGATGTAGAGCATCTAACATAACAGACAAAGAGCCTAAATAAAAGGGCACTCACTTCTGATCAGAATTCCTCACTGAGCATGGAAGGTTAGATGAGAACTAATACTAAAATGTCCTGAAATGTTTAAGCCGTATAAAATGGAGTGAGAATACTCAGTGAGAGACAACACACTAGATCAACTCCAGGTTCTCACATAAACCATTTTGAAATCAGTTTTAAAAATACCGCAGACACATATATATTTATAGATATTGATATACACGCATATATATACATTTAATAATTTGAAAATGTTCTCTCAAAACATGTCGTATAGAAGAAAAACATCTTACAATCAAATAAACATGCCAACTGCTACATAGACAAGTCTAAAGAACAAGTTTTGATATCATTGATCATACTCCGATAATGTAATGAAACTGCTCTTACAGCTAATTAGATACCGAAATAATAAATAAAACCCACAATTGGCATCCAAGTCAAGATCACAATCAAGCTAGCAACCTTAAGAGCTAAAAATAGTACCTGACTTAAAAAGGCTAAACGCTTGACAATTTTAAGGGTTAAAACAGTACCTGGCACCCTAAAGGTTTCAAAGCTGAACCATAATGAAACTGACTAATAAGAGCATATCTACAAGCAGTATAGTCCACGAGCTCCAACAAGATACACTCACCTTGATGATATTACAATACACTACAAGAGTATGATCACTAATACAGTCTCACAAATTCAGTAATTTACTATAACTAATCATCAAATCGAAATAATTTTAGAAAATCAGGTAGAATCAGACAGAGTCAAAATCAGATGTGGACTACTGCCACCAGGAAATAAATAACGTGTGTATGGCCGGATATTCGGGTTACCATTTTTCCCTAGTAACTAGGCATTGATAGAACATTGGTATACTAAAGGCTATATTACCCCCATTACATAGGTGTCCCAAGTCTGAATAATTAAAATAAATATTTTCGACAAACAAAAATGCAAAAGTAGAAAATTAATAACAGAAGTTATTATTGATTATATCTTATTATATTCAAAGTACATATTTTCTTATCAAAAATATTTTAAGTAGACAAACATGTGCAGTAGACAGACAACTACTGAAGATATTACTGAACATATCTTAAAATACTAAGTATAAATTCTTATTCCATAATTCACATAAAGAGATTTTACATGGCAAGGCCAGAACACAACAAAAAAAATATAAATTCGAAAAACATAGCCTATGTGTCTAGTATGACATCCAACTCACCTAAACACCGAGTCAAAGAATCTATTCATGCACCACCAATGGATGGCTAGTCACCTCGGATATCAAACAGAACTGAAAGAAAATACATAATCATGGAATCAGACGTGGTAACTGTGGCAATACCAAAATGCCAAATGCAAATGCAAATCCCAAAACCCTGACGACGTTTGAAATCCTAGTTTGTTCAAGAATCTAACCATCCCTTCAATAATTGAACGATTCGTAAAATTACAGTCTAGCCTCTCAAAATTTAAAAAATTATAATTTAGTCCTCAAAACCTCGACATTTTATAAATTAGTCCTCCAATTAATCTATAATTACATTTCAGACCTCAAACAATCAAAATTTCACATTCTAGACACTACTGCAGAAACTTTTGTGAAAAACACCCAAAATTCGTACAAACTGAAAAAATCCATTGCAAATCACCTAAATAATCTCCAAACATGTTCAATCAGATGAATCAACACTACATTTCATCAGTAGAACCATTTATTGTCAAAATTCCCTAATTCTTTATAGTAAACCCTAACCTACATCAAATCAACTTTAATCTCCATATTACAACTCAAACCCATTCATTTCTAGCCTCTAACTAGCATAATCTAACAAACTCCAACTCAAATCCAATCAAATTCATCCCAAAATTTGAAACCCTAACTAATCCATCATGAAACATCATTCTAGCACAAACAACCAAAACCTAGATTGTCATGGGCTATTTTCAGACAATGACCAGCATATGAGGTGAACCTAACCGGATGACTGACCCATCTTGCATAAGCCTTAGAGAATCATAAATTCTACCCATATTTCTTGTTCATTTATTAACCATCTTGTTAATCATATTAAAATAATTTAATTAATAAAAAGTTTGAGAAAATAATATTCTTGCATAATAACAATCAAAACACAAAATAAGTAATTATAAGTAAAATTCGTTAAACAACATATTATCATTTATAAAACCATAACCCACTATTCGGTGTGGAGCATTTAACATAACTGATAATCGGGCCCAAACAATAGGGTACCCACTGCTAACAAGATCGCCTCACTGAGCACGAAAGATCGGACGGTCACTATCAACAAAACCTAAAAAATGTTAAAGGGAGAGGGTTGATAAAACTCAGTGAGGGATAACACTTCAGGTCAGTTCTGGAACTCACATAAACTATTTTGAAAATATTTGTAAAAATACCACATGCGGATATATAGGTATATATACATATACACACTAATATAATAATTGGTTCTGAAATTCACTTTGAAATCGTTCGCAAACAAAGGAGGCAATAGATAATCATGCGGGTTAAATAAATAAATATATCAGGTAAAATTATTAGATTTTTCAAAGTATGATTTAGATATAATGTTTACTTTCAAAATATTCACTAAGAATAATAACGTTAAAAACCAAAAATAATACTTATTTCTGAAAATATTTAATAAAAATAGTAATATAACTGACGGGACTAGAAACAGACAAATGGAGTCACACAGACTCTATAATAGTCACTTAGGCATGGATAGGTTGCTTAGGCACTAGATATAACCACTTATGCATATGATATATAGTCACTTAGGCACTGAGTATAGCCACTTAGGTAACTGATAAAACATTGATACACTAAAGGCTACGCTACCTCAGAACTAGGTGTCGCATATCAGAATATTTATAGAAAACATATAATTATAATATATATTAAAAATCAAGTAGACATACAAAAAAAATAGTTATTAACAGAAAATATAAGTAGTTTCAAAATGAAATATTATAGAAGATATTTGTTATTACTGAACGGAATACTTACGTCCAAAATTACACTTATAACCAAACATAATATTTATTTTAGAAAATATTCTTAAATCCAGACAAAATACTTGTTACATAAATATCTTAAAATCCAAAATGGAGTGATTATTACGAAAATTATAATAAATATCAAAACATAATATTTATTTCAAAAATCATAATAATTTCCAAAAAACTGACTTTCACAGCACATGTTTTCACATATGTCAGATTTTATTATTATCGAACCATTATTATTCCAGATTACATGCAAAGGTCAGACACATTAAAAATATATATGGTTCAGAAGACACAGCCTATGTCTCTGAAGGTGTTATTACACTCAATTGGACGCCAAACTAATGATCCAATCGCAGTCCACCGATAAATGATTGGTCGCCTCAAAATCCAACTAGGATGATAGCAGATATTTATTACAACGGAGTCCAATATTGTACTGTGACATTACTGAATGTGTATGCAATGCAATGCATGCCCCAATCCACGTTCATGTCAAAAATCATATTTTGATCGAAGATCTAACGCTTTCAACTCGAAAAACAAATCTTTCATAAAATTACAAAATAATCCCTCAACTTTTGTAAAATTAAAACTTAGTCTCTAAGACCTCAAAAATTCCAAATTAGTCCTCAAACTTTTCAAAAATTGCAATTCAATCCTCCAAGTAGTCAGAATTATCAAATTAAGCCTCAAACTCTTAGAAAATGTAGATATACCCTAAACCCTCAAAATTATAAATCTGACCCCAAACATGCCAAATATTAAGTTCAGTCATTGCATCAAAAAATTATACAAAAACACCCTAAAACTCAAATCGATCGAAACCCGATGTTCCAATCCACCCGCATTGCCTATAATCAACCTCATGAACTTAAATCTACAATTTCTTTCTCCAAAAGAACATAAATCTCCATAAAATCGGCCAAAATCGAACCAAGCCCTAACACTTTCAATAAATTATCAAATCTTGTGATCTCAAGATAAATATATGTTTATCTAACTTCAATCTAACCTAATCTAACTTCCCCAAGCATCCATTCTAACAAAATCAACCAAAAAATGCAATCCCATTTTAAATTCGGACTAAAATGATATTATGGTATTAATGCATGAAAACAAAGTAAAAACCAAGAAAGTAATGTGATCTTACCTCAGGTGATCTTTGGAATGTTGGGAGAGCAATGTGGGAGAGATTTGGATGAGTTTGAGAGAGATTTGAGTGAAAAATGAGAGAGAATGACAAAGAGGGTTGGGTTTTAGATGTTAGAAAGACTGGCAGATCAAAACGGACCATTTCAATGATTTTCAAAGGCAACGTACGTTATTTTTCATGCAACGTACGTCTTGGATACTCACAACGTACGTCTTGGTCACACAACATATTTTGTGAAGCTCAAAATTGCATCCATAAGCTTTTGTTCTATGAAAATGATGATCAATGTACGTCATGAAATTTACACTGTACGTTTTGCCCCCACAACATACGTCTCACTTTATGCAATGTACATTGTGCGTGTTTTCTAAATAACGTACGTCTTGGAAGAGGCTAACATAGATTGTGCTTTGCCAGCTTGCTTTCTCGATGTCTTTCGCTTGTACGCACGAGTTGGATTATTCTCGAGGCTTAACAACACCCAACCTTACAAAAATAACATCATCTAACATCCTCAAACACTTAAAACTCATCTTGAACGCTCGTGATTTAGATCAAATCTGGAAACAAAATGAGGTTCTATATTGAACGGAATACTACAGAGAAACTAATCGAAATGATTGGGATATTACATAGATGATTCTTGCATGAAATGGAACAAAGAAACAAGCTAGGAGAGTAATCTTACCTCAAAAAATGAAAAGGATTTAAGAATACGCAAGTATAGATGGATAGAAGTCGATTTTGGAAGTGGAAGTGTGAAGAAAATGAAGAATGGATGAACAATGGTGAGGGGGTATTTATTGACCTTGTCACTAAGACGCACCGTTTCACTTGTTTTTTGAACCCAACGTACGTTATTCTACATACAAAGTATGTTATTGAACCTTAAAGTACGTCATCAAACCTATAACATAAGTTATCCTGCTAAAAAATGTGTCCAGTAGCTTCTGTTTCCAAAAATCTACGATCAACGTACGTCACGTCAAACCATAACAAACGTTATGGCTTCACAACATATGTTTCACTTTGCATGACTTACATTATCTGAATTTCCAGATAACAATGTCATCCTAGGTGTCAATGTACATTGGCCTTATCACAGTCTACCTCCTCAAAGTCGACTGCTAGTGTATGAACGTTGGATCATTGCTGGAGCTCGTCAACACCTAAACTTAAAAAAAAATGCCATCATTAATAATCTTTAATCATTTAATCATCATTCCAAACATTCCAAGATCTAATCAAAATCGAATGAGGAGTTATAGAAAATCCATTCGGAATCATGCGAGGTGTTACAATGCAACCTGTAGCATACGTTAATCAAGAAAAAATCTAAAAAGAAGCTTATGAACGCATTTTTTAGCCGGAAAATGTACGTTAGGTGTCTAGTAATGTACGTTAAGTGCCAATAATGTACATAAAGTGTAGAATAATGTACATAAGCTTCAAGAAATTAGTGAAATAGTGAGTTTTGGTGAGAGGGTTTATAATTCCACCCCTTTAGCCTATCATTCTTCACACAAAACATTCTTCCACTTCCAAGAACATCCTCTCTTCACTTATATTTGCCTCTCCATCAATCCTTTCAATATCTTGATGTAAGATCACACTCTCAATTCATTTCTTGATTTCATTACATATAAGAATCACTTAGGGGTTGTTTATTGATGCTTAAATGTGGTGTTTGATGTTCTATGATGTTATGAGATAGGGTTTATGATTTTTGACAAAATTGATGGAATTTGAGTTGGATTTTGATAGATTATGCTAGAATAAGTTTAGAAATGAATGGGTTTTAGTTGGAATTTGAATGTTTTAAGTTGATTTTGTATAGGTTAAGGTTTGGTGGAAGAATAGTTAGGGATTTTGATGCCAATTTGTTATATTAATGAAATAGAGTGTTGATTCGTATGATTGAACATGTTTTGAGGTGATTTACCTGATTTGGAATATATTGCATCAATTTGGAGGAATTTGGAGGGTTTTTGATAAAACTTTCTGTCAAGGTGACTAGAGGGTAAAATTCTAACTATTTGATGTGTGAAATACAAATATAAAATATTTGGAGGACTGATTGGTAGATTTTGAAAAGTTGAGGGATTGGTTTGTAAAATTTTGTAACCTTGGGGACTAGAACATCAATTGTATGAAACGTTAGATTATCGAAGAAAGTGTTAGATACTCGATTGAAATAGGATTTTCGACATCATTGAGGTTTGCGACTTGCATTTGCATTATATGCATTTTTTTATTGCCACAATTACTATATTTGAATGTGCTCTGATATATTTGGTTTCAACTTCATTTAAGTATCGAGGTGAACAACCATCCACTAGCAATGTGTGACTAGATTCTTTGACTTGGCATTTAGGTGGGTGGATGCCACATTAAACACATAGGTTGTGTTTTTTTTTTTTAAATTATGGTTTTTAATATGTTCAGACTTTGCATGTAATATGAACTAATTAGAGGATTAACAATCCTAAAATTGGCTTATATGGAGGTTTCTAAATAAGGAATCTGTACTTGTATTAATATAATCTAATTTGAGATAACCTCTTTAATTATTCATCTACTTTTTGTGTTTACTTGCTAAAAATATTTGTATAAATTGATTCTGATTTGAGACACCTAGCTACGAGATACATAGCCTTTGGTATGCCTCTGCCTCGTCAAGGCCTAGTTACCAGGGTAAGATGGTAACACTTTATTCGGCTAAACAAATGCAATTGATTTTTTGGTGGCAGTAGTCCACACCTAACTATCAGGGTGGTAGCCTTTGGGTATAATATCCCGATATTTGGAAATTTTCAGATTTGTCTGGTCCCACGTTTGACTCACATATAATATTTTAATTAATTGGTAAGTATTTAATATGTTTGACTGCATGTTGTCTCCCATCTTTGTGAACTATTTTGAGAAGATGTTTCCAAACTAATATAAGTATATATCTATGTATTTATAGTAATATTATATAAGTATATGCGTGCATTCGGTATTTTCAGAAAATATTTTCAAAACAGTTTATGTGAGGACCTGGAATCTCTTTAGTGTGATGTCCCTTATTGAATATTCTCACACCTTTCATGGCTTTAAAATTTCAGGTTATACTGTTGACAGCAATCATTTGACACTCCGAGCTCAGTGAGGCGCTCCATTTCAGTTAGTGAGTGCCGTCTTGTTAGAGCCTTTTTGTTTTGTATTAAAACTCCACACTGAGATACTAGTGGGCTAATGGATGTTGATGTTATTTTGTTTTAACTATATTTATTTATACATATTTCCTCTATATTTCAGTATTATAGGTATATTTTGTCACTAATTAATAGTACTTTTAATTTTATGTTTATAAAAGTAGTTTGGATTTTTCATATTAGTTTTTTGTAACTTAAATTGTTTAATAAACTGGTTGAAAAATGAATCTAGCAAAAAGTGTTAGGTAGATGCTCTATATATCCGAGACTTGTGCGGGATGGGCTGGGCCAATAGTTTGGTTCATCTCATATGCTGGTCATGGTCGATCCAGTTCGTGAAAAGGGTGGTATTAGAGCCTTAGATTTCATAACTCTAGGTCAGTTATAAAGCTTATGTATTCTTGATTGAGTCATTCCGATTTGTCTATATATCTTTCTAAGTGTTACCTTGGTATAACGACAATTCTTAGCATTCAATGTTTGCATACATGTTTTATTTGTCAGTTATATATGTAAAGATATGGAACAACGACGGGATAGACCAATTATGGATGCCGCTATGCGCGTAGCCGTCGAGGCCGCCAACCGATCAATAGCATATCAAAGAGATCCACATATTCAGTCAGAGGTTGAAGCATCACCCTTTTAGCAGTAGCGTTAGCACACCGCTCAAACGGATGTTCTGGAATGTATCGTTTAGAATCTCAATTTTATTGCAAGGACCGTTGAAGATGTGGACATGAGATTTCTTAAACGATCTCATAAGGGAAGCTTGATTAAAGAGGCAGTGAGTGACCACCAGGGCTAAGGTCAGAACAGTTAGCATGAGCTAAGCACAGATTCCCCTTATGGGGGACGGAGGCAAAGTGAGAGCCGTCAGAGTGGTGCAGCCGGCATGCCACCCTAAATTTCAAAAGATGATTTAGAATGCTAGAGTTACAGGTGATCCCACCATATGGTAAGTATGGGAAGAGACATCCCAGGCTATGCAACAATGTCATGGGTAACTGCTTCTCCTACAGGATGCCATAGAAAAAAAATAGTTGAGTGTCCTTGCAAACTTAGCATTGGGATTCAGGAGAGGCGGTATAAGATTAGAGCCTCTGGTACTACTAGTATGGTTAAGGATAAAAAAGATCAGAGCTACCCATTTGCTTATTGCATCATCTTTTACGAGACATGCATGGTTAATAGTACACTTGTTAGACATGCGCATAGACATGTTCAAATCAAAAGACAGAATGGTCCAATTTTATGTTGTGCGCATTATACCCAACTTAATGCACGTAGTAGAGATGAAGAAGCTATTGGTCTAAAAGGGGCATCATACTATGCACGTAGTAAGGCATCTATGTACATAGTCAAGCAAAGGTTTAGAGGAATCATGTGCTTGAAATGGTGGCACATTGATCACATGAACAAGGAGCGTAGATGATTGAAAGAACGTTCTACACACGTAAATGGAGAAACTACGCATGTGGATGAGCCACAAATTAGGAAAAAAGCAAGGCGCTTCTCGAAATTTGAATTAGAATATTCTCTAACATGTTGATGTGGAGAATCAAATGAGCAATCTTTGAAGATGGCTAATTTACGTATGTAGTAGAGTTACAACGCACATAGACGAGGGTCAGATGAGGACAAAGGCAAGACGCTCCTCGGGAATTCAAATCTAAATATTTCCTAACATGTTGACATCAGAAATCAATAATGCATCTTGGATGAAGAACGATTACACACGTAGAAGGAGGAACTACGCAAATAACAAGCCACTGGGCAAAAATTGCATATTATGGAATTTAGAGAATTCACATAGAATGTGGTACAATTAACGTAGATCATGAGCCTACTCACATAGAATGCGATTAAGGCATGTAGATGCCAACTTATCCAAGGCAGTGATTACTCGAGTTCTTGCAATGCATGTCGAGGGAAGATCAAAGTGCACAGAACTTAGTTGGAACACGTACTATACACGTAATACTCATGGAATGCACATAGCATTGACTGACATCATTTAAATCAGATTTTTTTACTATTTCACAGCGACTACTTCGAGGCTTCCAATGACTGTATTTCTAAAAGTATCTATAAATATACATCCTAGAGACTTTGTCAAGACTTGCTATTCATTTTCTCTCTCATTTATACTTTCTAAGCCATTTGAGTTATTTACATGCAATCTAATTTCTGGGATGGTGTGAGATTAAATCTATTTTACTCTTGGGTTGATTATGTAACAAGCAAGGTTGTTTGCTTGGAGTAGATAGGTTTTCTTGTTGTATCTTAGAAAAACAAGAGTGGTTGCTAATGAGCCTTAGAAAACTAGTGGGTAACTATTCACTAGTTGATCCCGAAAAAACTAGTGATTTGGTTTGCTTGTTTGGTCCTAAAAACAAGTGACAACAGTTTTATAGTTGAGCCTACAAAAACTAAGGATTCAGTTTGCTAGTTGAGCCCACAAAAACTAGTGGTTTGGTTTGCTTGTTTTGTCCTTAAAACAAGGTGTAACGGTTTGCTTTTATAGTCCGCAAAAACAAGTGTTATAAACAGTTTCCCTCCACTCGAAAGTGAAGAATTTAGGGGATTGAAATTCTTGAGAGGATTCTCAAGGAATGGATGTAGGTCAAAGAGAACTGAACCACTATAAATCGAATTTGTGCTCTCTTCCCTTACTCTTTCTCTAACTTGTTTTACATTTGCATTTGATTTATGTTGTTGTGTGTGGACTGGATCTTTGGTTTTAAGTTGTTTGTACGTTTAAATTTGATTTTAGTTTAAAATAACTTTGTTATTTGATTTAGTTTGCAAAATAATTTCAACAAAGTTCTTAAACTCTCTAAAAATCCAATTCACCCCCTCTTGGATTGCTATTGTTTATTGGGTCTGAGTCTTGTTAATTAGTATCAGAGCTTGTGCTCTACTTCGATTGGTCTTTTAAGTACTTTATTGCAAGAAATCAGCAGGTCCGTAATTTTGCACATCTTGCATGGATGTTTTGCATTCATCATCATCAAAATTGAAATCAACAATTGCCCCTTTTTTATGATGACAAAACATACATGAATTTGAACATCTATCCAACAATAACAATCAACTTAATCAAGGATTTCATTCCTTGTCACATGGTTAGTTTAACACAATAATATATGATGTTCAATGCAATAAAGATACCAATTGATGAAAACACTGCCAATCTCTCAAATAAATTGATGCACACTTCTCCCCTTTTTTGTGATCATTAAAAAGGTATGCAAAAAATCAATATTCTTCCCTTTTCTCAAAGAAAATATGATAATAATGTTTAACAAAATTAGCTCCCCCTAAGCACATGCAATAATAAAAAAGATCAAAGAATGCAAATATAACTCGCCTATGAATTTAAAAAACTGAATGTATGCAATCAATCAATCAAAAAATATATCACCCCCTATAAAACGCAAGAGATCAACACATACAACATATAGAAACAAAATGCATATATACAAAAGAAATCAAAACAAAATTTGTGTTCAATGAAAGGGTACCACATTTGCATTTTTCTCTTTGACTTTGATTACTGTTAAGCACAATCCTCCAACTTCATGTTTTGCATCTTCATGATCACTGGAATTTGAATCATCATCCTTAAAGAATCTTATTTTCCTAATTTTTCCATACTTCTTCAAATATTGGCAATCCGGTTTGACATGGTCCGATTTATGACATTCATAGTAAGTAAGCTTGCTCTTCCTCTGGCTTGCCTCATTTGCATCTCTTTCCTTGTTGAAAATTTTGCATAATCTCTTTATGAGATATTCCACATCATCTGAATCAACGTGTTCATCATCATCCTCACTTGAGTTTTCAATATATTTTGAGGAAGTCTTGAGTGCAATACCCAAATCTTTCTTCTTCTTCTTCTTCTTCTTCTTTTTCTTCTTCTTCTTCTTCTTCTTCTTGCCTTCCTTCTCTTCATCTTCTTCCATACTCATTTCATGTGTGAGTACGGAACTAAGTAAATCCTCCAAAGGTAACAAATTTAGATCATTGGCTTCTATGATGACATCTTTCTTAGAAGCCCATGATTTAAGTAAAGGCCTTAGAATTTTTTCTCAAAATCTCAGAATTTGTATATGATTTTTGAAGAGATTTGAGGCCATTGAGGATGCCATTGAAATGATCAAGCATTTCTTGAATAGATTATTCTTCCTCCATCTTGAACATCTCATATTTATGAACAACAAAGGAGATCTTGTTCTCTTTGACTTGTGAAGTGCCCTCATAAGTAATCTCTAAAGTCTTCCAAATCTCATGTGCATTTTGACATTGCTGGAATTTGTTGAATTGAGTCTTTCTTAAAGCGCAAAAGAGTATGTGCATAGTTTTGTTGTTGTAGCACACAATCTCTTTGTCATGATTTGTCAATTATTCCTTTGGTTTAGTCCTTTCAACACAATTAATAGTCTTCTTAGGGATGTATGCATCAGTTTCAGCAACATCCCACACTTCCTCGGCTTCACACTTAAGAAACACCATCATCCTTATCTTCTAATATGTATAATCATTGCCATCAAAGAAATGAGGTCTATTAATAGCCAAAACTTCATATCTATAAATGCTATCAAGAAATGTCATTTTTTGGATCTTTAACTCTTTGGATGTTAAAGCAAAATCAATAATATATAAACTAAATCTTTTCACCCTAAGAAGTTTAATCATTCATATTAAAAATCAAACAATAACAATAAAAGGGTGTGTTTGCTTTAGAATAGGTAAATTACACTATTTAAAATGTAGATTGAACAAATTTTGCATGTTTATTTAATGTGGTAGACTTGGTTTGACTATTATCTAAAAGACAAATCTCTTACAATTTTTTTTTCCATTCTTTAGCTTAAACAAAATAATAATTTTATATTGGTTAATTATCATTACCTTTAATTTATATTTTTTTTGTAACACTCTCTAAAAACACTCTCTCTAAACATATTGAGAAATGTTAGAGGCTGTAATATCCCGCTTATTTTAGCGAAGTGATTTCGAGTTGGGATGTTGATCTTTGAGTTTGAGGGTTGTGTTGCGTATGTTTTGCACGTTGGAGGTCATCTATGTGCTTAGTACAGGGTACTATAAAAGTAATAGAGGCCTGAAACTTGACCGTGAATGTGTGTTGAGTGCAACGTACACATGAGGTCATCTACGTGCACAATACTGAGTACTAAGGACGTAGACGGGGATGAGTTGACCGAGAGCCTTGTTTGGACTGTGTACATTGTATGGGTTGCTGTGTGCGTTATTCATCCTTTGGATGTGACCCGTGAGCACGCTGAAGCCTTCTACACACACAGCAGGGGGTGGAACTCACGTAGATCGTAGATCTGAATGAGAGGCTTTAGATATGTCGTCTATGTACATTGTGTGGGATGCTATCCACGTAGAGCACGGTGCTACATACACAGAACCCCTACTATGCACGTAGATGTGTTTTTCTGGGCGACTGTGCGTGAAACGCAATATGTCAGTCCGTGAGTCTATAAATACCCCTATCTACCATTCATTCGGTCACAACTTGTATAAACCATCGGGGCACTTTCTCATCTACTTCTCTGTGATTTTCTTTGTTTCTCCTTGCTTCTACAATGGATCTAGAGGTAAGAATCTTTCATTAATCTCTTCTTTTCTTTAGTTTGCGTTGCATTTGGCAATTCTAGGGTTCCGACCAAACATGAGATTTGGGTTCAGATCTTTCCATTTCTGATGGAATACGAGTTAATGGGAGTTAGATTATGGTTGTTGAGACCAGTAGCTTGAAGTTTAAGCATCGGTTTTGTGGGATTTGGTATTTGAACCAAATGGGTTTCTTTACAACTAGGGTTTCGAATTTTACTAATTTTTTTGTCAAATCTGGTGTTGTTTCTAATGTATTTTGATAGATATGAGTTAGAACTTCACAGATTTGAGCTGAGTTAAGAGATTTGACTAGTTATTCGGCATGGGTCTTGGAGTTATGGCTTAGAAAGATTTTGACTTTGTTTGTGGGTTTAGAGGATGAATCCATGTTTAAGAGATTGATTTGAGTTAATGAGATATGCTTGGTTCAGTTGGGGATCGAATGGAGCATGATCTTGGCTTGAAAGTGATGGATTCACTTTTATTTGTTTAGGCGACTTTGAGAGTTTACATTTGCATTTCATATCATGCATTTGGTATTTGTCACAGTACCGCATTGTGATATTTGTGATGTTATATGTGTACAACTTCCTGTCCTTGCCAGTGAGATCATCCACCGGCGAGTGGGACTTGACTGGTGCTTTAGCTTGGATTGCCAGGTGAGTGAATAGTAGCTTCAAACACATTGGTTGTGTCTCGAACTCTATTTACTTATTTTTAATGTATTGGATATATGTATCCGAAAATGATTAATCTAAATGATTGGTTGAAATAAAAATGGTTATTTGTGTAATAATCGGTTTTGGTTTTGAACCGGTATATATGTATTATATATCGTTGATATGATTTGAAATGTTAAATTGCATGATATGATTTATGTACTATACGATAGTACATTTTAGTTTTCGATAGGGGGACACTTGTGCTACTAGGTATGTAGCCTTTAGTATACCAATGTCTGATAAAGCCCAGCTACCCGGGTTGTCAGTAGTCATGTTGTCCTGATCCGGCACATGATCTGTTATGGTGGAGGCGAGTCTCCATCGTTATGGCTGGTCCATAAATTCGTGATGGTTGGCAGAGTCATCACACCTATTTAGTCCCTTATCGCCTGTATATGTTTTGACATGAAAATGATGATTTAAAATCTTAAATGATTTTAATACGCCTTTGTGCATGTTGTTTGCTATGATTGCAAATGGTTTCGAAATTGATTTTCGAAAGGCTATTATTGCATAGCGTGTATATTTATATATACTTATGAATATTGCTTGTGGTATTTATGAACTATTTTTAAAACAGACTCTGTGATGCACGTATGAGGCGCTCTAGAATGTTATTCCTCACTGGGATTTACCCCTGTTTTATTTTCTGTTGTGGACGATTCTATCTTCCAGGTGCACAGATTTTGGCTTCGATGTTTATTCCGCATCTTGGACACCCGTGAGGAGACATCTTGGTTAGTGATGCCTATTGCTTGGGCTTCTGTTATTTTGTAGAGTTTCGTACCAGATTATTGTGGGGTGTTGGGTTGTATGTATACTCTGATATATTTATTGTATTTGGTTTTACCAGAGTATATGGGTTGTATACGTTTGGTTTATATTTTGATATATTGAGTTATATATAAACTATTTTAATCTATAAAATGTTTTTTCAATAAATATTTTGAAAATTAAATGATGGGTAGAATTTCTGAATCTCTAGAAGGCTTGTGCGGGATGGGCCGGGCTTCTATAGACAGTCCTCTTCGTACGCCGGTCATGGTCCCGGGAATGGGTCGTGACACCAAAAATGATAGAAATCTTGTTCAATCAAATATCTCAAAATATACCAATTAATCTCCCATTTATTCAAAATCTTATTATAGTCCCCCAAAATTTGAAAAGTATCAAATTTAGTCCCTCTGAACCACGACTTACTCGAGTTAGTCAACATTCTTACTCGAGTAAGATATACATTCGGCTTACTTAAGCAAACCAACAAGATTACTCGAGTAAGACATATCATTCGATTACTCGAGTAAGATATATGCTTACTTGAGTAAGATGCATATCCAGACCCAGAATTTATCCAATTCTAAAAATACGATTTAAATCCACTTAATTCAGTTCCAACCAAGCTTAATTATTTAAATTAATGTTCTATCAATATCTAGAAACCATCAGAACTTCGTAAATCATTAAATCTCTCACCAACATATCCAAATAATCAAAAACCCATCATTTGTTCACGTTCTTATGGAAATTCAACTATTTCAATAACAATCCAAGCTTAATGCAAAATAGAGCAATCTAACTCATTCCATATCATCAAGTATCAAAGCTCAGACCTACTCACGTTCAAGAACAATCAATTACAGCTATGAAATTTAGATCCTAAAGATGCTATATGAACTAGAAATGAGAAAACCAAATGAAAGAAGTAATTTTACCTTTGAATCTTGAAGAAATGGATGGAAAACAAAGGGAAGGGAAGAGGAACATCTCTGAGGGTTTAGGAAATGTTTTGGGTATGAAAATGATCGACAAAAATGGAAAAACCCATTTAAATACGCGTGCATCGACTGCACCGTTTGCCCAAAAATAAGGCTTACTCGAGTAACAAATCTGATTACTTGAGTAAGACACTTTTTTCAACAGAAAAACAAAGCTATACTTACTCGAGTAACTCCTCACTTTACTCGAGTAAAACACCCCCTATTTCACTCGAGTTACACCAAATATTACTCGAGTGAACTAGGCTTTTGGAAGAAACAAGAAATTCACATTTACTCTTGTAATATCCCATATTGTTATAGTTGGAGTATTGTAGCATTTCGTCTAGTTTCAAGGTGTTTTGGATGTGAGGAATTTTGATTTTTGAGGTTTGATTTCGGTTGATAACGTTCTACTTGCGTTCTGCGTGCATTGGAGAGTCTGAAAGTCATCTACGTACGTAGATGAAGAGTTCTGCCCCCGTTGATCGACCTCTGAGATGGGTCATGGATGTGCCTAAGCACGTCTAGGTGTGTTGGAGAGGTTTTGTGTACGTGAAACATCCCTAAAACGTGCACCGTAAGTGTGAGGAGAGAACTACGTGCATTGTACATCGTGTAATATGCGTTGATCTTGGTTTTGAGGATGAGAAATCATCAGCTCAGTTGCCTGTGTGCATTGAGGAGGGTGCAACCTATGTATAAGAAGGGACTGCATGCGTAGAAGAGGTACTGCGCACATAGATGCATGCCTTCTGGAAGGTTGTAAGTAAGACGTGGCAAGTCGGTTGTGTGAGGCTATAAAAACCTCCAACTATTTCTTCTCCATCATAACACACTCTCAAGCAATGAAATAACTCTCTTCATCATCTATTTCCATTTCCTTTGCTTCTCTTGCTTTTCTTTGCTTCCACTTGGATTTCTAAGGTAAGAATCACTCATTAATCCCTTCTTTTCCCCTTTTGATCATAGATCATGCATCTAGGAATTTTGGCTAAGATTGATGAATAGTTCTTATCTCTTTGTTTCTAATGGATTGGAGTTGTTTGATGTTAAGTTATGATTGATTGACGTTGGAACCAATAGATTCTAGCTTTGGTTTTATGATTTTTTGTATTTGTGTGATATGTGTGTAATTCGAGCTAGGGTTTGGATTTCCATGGATTTTTGATTTATTGGGAGTTCATTTCTATTATATATGGATGAATATGAGTTGGAGACACCATAATCATGGTTGGTTTTGGTGGATTTGATGATTTGTATCTTGAGGTGTAATAGGTCTGAAATTGAGAATTTTGATTCTCAATGATTTTGATTTGTTTTGAGGAAGAGGATGTTAGATTCATGTTTTTTGAGGATGATTAGAGCACTTGAGAGCATTTGGTTAGTTGGGATAAAATCGTTTGAGAGTTTGGCATTTGCATTGCATTGCCCTCATACATTCTGTACGACCACAGTACTATATTTTGATGATTGTATGTTGTATTTGTTGCAGCATCTTGTGCTTGTCAGCACCAACAGCCACCACCAGCTGTCTTTGATTGGATTCCTAGAGCTTGAGACATCTAGGTGAGTGGATGACAGCTTCAGACACATAAGTTGTGTCTCAAAACTGTATAGCGTATTTTTGACGTGTTATCACATGTTTGGAAACTTGACTAATCTAAGGATTGGTTAACCATGTATATTTATATATATGTTTTTTGTATGTTTTGACTATGAGTTATGCATGGTTTTTATTATGATTTTTGATTGTTAAACACCTTCGCTACGGGGTACGTAGCCTTTGGTATACCAATGCATGTTGTGACCTAGCTATCAGGATAGACGGTAGCCATATTACCCTGGCCCGATACATGATTGGATTATGGATCAGTGGCAGAGTCCACGGTTATTATATGGTGGTAGAGTGGCACAGACCACACCACGATTACCTATGGTCCCATAATAAGTATATTATGTTTTCGAACATGATACTATTAGTAGTATTTTGCCAAAGTGCATGTGTTTGTTGTTGGTGTAAACATTTTCAAAATTTTTTCTCTACAACTGTACTATTTATATAGTGTGTATATATGTATACATGTTGTATATTGTGTGTGTGATAGTTTTCAAATGGTTTTCAAACCAGTCTTTGTGAGGTACGTATGAGACGATCTGGAGTATTGTCCCTTACCGGGTTCTCACCCCTTTGTTTTTCCGTGTTGCCTTGTTTTCATTTTATAGATTGACTCCGCAACATTTTACATCTTCGCCCAGTTGGACACTGACATTTTTGGTTAGTAGTGCCTCTTGGCCGGGCTACTTCTTTGTATTAGGTCTCCACATCTGAGATGTTGTTGGGTTATGGGGACTATGTTTTGTTTTTGTATATGGATTTGTGATCATCTCGCTTTGTCAATGTTTTGCATATATTATATTTTGTTATATATATGTTAAATAATATTTTTATATAAATGTATATGATTTCCTTCCAAGGTTTTATTGTAAATGTTTTATAAATCAATGAATGGTATAGTTTTTGATTCTATTATGCTTGTGTGAGATGGACTGGGCTCCCATAAACGGTTCGTCTCTTACGCTAGTCATGGTCCGAAAACAGGTCGTGACAACTCGAGTTATCAAAGCTTCATATTACTCAAATAACCATGCATCTTTCCCAACAAATCTTAAATTCACTCAAAATTCCATCCATGAATCGAGCGGGCCGTTGCAACCGTTTTCCAATGTTTTTTTCTTAAAAATCTTTTCTGCATTTAATTGAGGGTATTATAGACTTTTTAATTTTGAATACTCCTCTTGATCAGGATCAATTTGACCCATTTAGAAGGACTCTTTGAAGAATAATCACCATCTTTTAATCTAGACAAATAAAAAATAATATTGTAATATTTTAGGCATAAATAATTGTTTTTTTGACAAATTCTTCAGTGGTCCCTGATGTTTGAGATATTCTCTAAACGAGTCTCTATTGTTTAAAATTAGTCGTGTCTTTGACTTGACACTGTTAGTTTTTTTTAATGTGTCACATCATATTTGTTGATGTAGTATATAATCTTGTTACTATTTAAATTTTTAAGATTACTTTACCCCAATTAGTCTAATCTCCTCCTTTCTCTTCCATCTCTCTCTTCTCTTTCCTCTCATACTTCTCTCATCTTTCTACCATCACTACCACCATCCCATCAAAACAACACCATGTACTACCATTCAAAATCCAGAAAACCTAGCCACTTTCAAACCATATAATGAAAAAAGAAAAAAAAGATTGAGAAATATGTTTTATGTATACACTCATATTATCATTTATCCAAATCTGAAAACCCATTCCAAAAATCGTCACACCCATTATACACACTGTAAAAAAACCATACAAATCAAGTCTAGTTGTGGGTCATAGTGTGTGTGTGTGTGTGTGTGTGTGTGTGTGTGTGTGAGAGAGAGAGAGAGAGAGAGAGAGAGAGAGAGCAGCTCAATTGCCACATATCCCAAAAATCAAAACCACCACCACTACCACCAACACAATCCAACCCCTGCAACTGACAAGCCACCATTGCACCTCCCTTTCAAATTCAATTAACAAAGCCGCTACTACCGGCACCACCACCATCAAATTTCTTGCAAGTATTTTGACACACTTGTAGAATTAATCACGAAGTCTTCAAACTTAAATTTAATCACTTGACTCAAATATTTAGGCGAATTGAGGTGATTTTTCTCAAGTCTAATGGCTAATGCCTTAATGATTGTTTACAACCATTTTTTTTGGGTTAAAACATCAAAAGCATATTGATCTTGGTGGACTTCATTTTAGGTATACTTTCCTTTAAAGTTGCGTATGTGTGTTAAATTAGAATTAATAATAAGGAGCTTCAAACATTGGGTTGTTTTTCTTTTTAAATGACCAAGTTCATTCTTCATTGTTCACTAATACCATATTTAAGAACCGAAACAATGAAGTTCGGTGACAACATATTACATTAGGTTGTGCCAGACATAAAATCAGGCGCCCTTGTTAGATAATGAGCAATTTAGATTCGTTGACCTTAGAGATACCATCAAATTCATCAACGAAAAGAAAAATTAGAAAAAATCCAACAAAAAAAGATAGAAAACATGTCACATAAAGACTAGAACTCAGATGCCGATATAAACACAGGGCCCATAATATGCTTATGTGAATGTCTTCATGCAATGAAGCGACAACGGAGAGTGTCTGCTTTAAAGTTCCTAAATCTTGCATCCATTATGTTATATACAAGGAAAAAAAATGAACAATATTTGATAATCAAATAGAAGATCAGAGTTTAGAAACTAAACTGCAAAAAAAAATTCTTTGTCAGATTTAAAGCATTTAACTAAGCTATTGAATTAGGACTCCACATAAGTCCCTAAATTGCATCAATTACTTTAATTAAACACAAAATAGATTTTCACAAAGAGAAAAAAATGCATACTAATGGTTCAAAAAAATGCATACTTATAATAATCAACACAAATATACTAGAGAAAGAGAAACAATTACATAAACGACCTCATAAAGATTGAAATGGAGAAATTGGGTGGTGTAAACCTTTTTAGTCATTAATGTTGATAGAAGATTGTGGTGCAATAGGCTCGTTTTTGGGACTATTGACGAGCTATTATAAGAGATATAATGAACTATTAAAATTTTGAGTCTATATTATCGATCATACCCTTATAATATATTAGATTGTGATCTAGCTGAGTGTATCCCACTGAAGTCTGTGGACTGCAATGCTCACAGATATACTCTTATTGATCAATGTCTGTTTGGTTCAGCTTTGAGACCCTTGAGGTGCTGGGTACTGTTTTGGGCTCAAGGCTGTCAGCTGTTTGGCCCTTTGAGTGGGATACTATTTTGGCTCTTAAGGTTGCTAGTTTGGTCTGATTTGTATTTGCTGAGAGAATACTTTCAGTATATTATGGGAATATAATCAATGGTATTAAGATTTGTTTCTGAAACTTTGTATATGTAGTATTTATTTGGTTGCAAGTTGTTTGTCATCTCTGCGAAATATTTTGGGAAAAGTTTTTGAACTAATACTACTACATATTGGCGTGTATATTAATATTATATAAGTATATATATGCATGTGGTATTTTTGAACTATTTTCAAAACAGTTTAGTGAAGCCCTAGAGGTGTTTTAGAGTGTTGTTCCTTACTAAGTATTCTCACCCGCTTTTGTCGCTTTTAGGTTATTTCGGCCTTAGTTCTCTTTCGGCCTTTGGCACTTAATGAGGAATTCTGATCAATAGTGTAGGGCTGATAATTTCTGACACGATAACATGATTTGTGAGTGCATGATCACGACATGACATGAATGACACAAATTCAATTTTTGTAATATTTATATCATGTATAACCATGTGTGATATGTAAATAGCATGACATGATTACGACACGTCTAACACAAATTGCCACCTCTAGCTGTCACGCCCATAGTCGGGCCCGTGACCGGCGTACGAGGTGGATTATCTTTGGAAGCCCGATCCATCCTGCACAAGCCTCAGAGTACTGATATTCTACCCGACTTATCAATTATTTATTAAAACATTTATAAATTAAATAAAACCATATATATATATATATACACAATATAGCAAAATATCAGTAAAATAAAAATCATCGTTAAAAAATAAAATAAATATCCTAAAATATAATAAAAAGTGTAGCCCACTATCCCAATAGTAGTTCAATGTGGAGTTCTATGATAGAACTAAGTAGAGTCCAAGTGAGGGCACTCACTATAGTCAAAAGGGTGTCTCACTAGGATCGAGATATGGGTCAGATGTTGAGTATCCAAGAATGTCACCTATAAAAGAGGATAACAATAGACAACGAAAGAAAAAAGGGTAAGAATCCCTAATGAATAAACAACACATCATACCGCCTCATACATGCCTCACAAAGACTGGTTTGAAATCCTTTTTCAAAATACCGCACACGTATATAGATACCATATAGTATACACACTATATACATAATACATTTTCTAAAATTCGTTTTACCAAAACGTTCGCATCATAACATACAACATCCATTCAGACGATATATATATATATATATATATATACTTGTGCATTCATAGTACGGGACTAGAATAAACAGAGAAATAGCAGTGTGGACTCTGCCACGAAACTGCTCAAAAAACGCGTATATCTAGCCGGATATACGATCACCGCATTACTCTGGTGACTAGGGCATTGACAGAGCATTGGTATACCAAAGGCTACGTACCCCGTAGCTAGGTGTTCCTATATCAGAGTGATACATAGTATTCCATACAGTCATGCATATCAGATTTATTATTATTCCATCATTTACAAAGTCCTCTTGTATATATATACCTTACATTTTTCATAATAAAACATTGGTTATTAATAATCATATATCCAGATTATTAATTAACCCAATACTTATTAGTCAAAATTCATGTCATAGCCAGACATATCAAAAATAGCATACTTAATTTTAAAGATACAACATATGTGTCTGAAATTGCTATTTCACTCACCTGGTATCCAAAGCTGCGAATTCAATCAAACACCGCTCGTGGGTAGTTGCTCCTGCTGGCAGACACACTGAGCTGTACAAATACAAACATAACAAATATCAATATGTGGTACTGTCGCGGTACCGATGTATGACATGCAAATACAAATGTAGACCCCTCAAAGTCACTAAAATATATCAAGAGTGAATCCATCATCGTCGACCCAAAATATACAATCCACGTAAAATTATAGTTTAATCCCCGACCAGTGTAAAATTATGTTTTAGTCCCCGAGACTCGACAAATTATGAAACAGTCCCCGAAGACTGCTAGGGTTACTGACCGGACATTCATAAGTCAAAATCTTCAAATTATATCCCGAACTCCCAGAAATTGCGATTTACAAAACGTCACGATTTGGTCCCTCAGAATCACGGTTTACTCGAGTTAGTCAGAGGCTAACTCGAGTTGAACATGGTCCAATTAACTCGAGTTAGTCATGAAATAACTGGAGTAAATCCTGGGTTATTTTACTAGAGTTAATCATGAAATAACTCGAGTAAATCTTGGGTTGTTTTACTCGAATTAGTTATAAAATAACTCGAGTAAATCCTGGATTAACTTACTCGAGTTGACAAAAATGCTTACTCGAGTAAGTCACTTACCCAGACTACCCAATACGATCAATCACTCAAAGCAACCGATGAAAATCATTAAAAAAATGCACACATAGACTCTAATCAACTTCTTACACATGAATCTACACTCAAACCCAGCCAAACAACGAGGAATCACCCGAAATTGCCCAAAACCAAAGTGATTCATACCCATTTTATTCTGAAACCCTAATATGCATAATCTTGCAGAAATCATGAGGCAAGAAAGGGTTAGAAACTGAATCTTACCTCGAGAGACCCAAAGAAAGTGCTGAGGAACAACTTGAGAGAGTTTGAGAGCTTCTGGACAGAGAGAAGTAGAGCAAATGGCCGGATTCGGGTAGGTTGGGCTTCTTAAGGACGAAGAACACCGAAATGCATCATTCCACTTCTGCACAGATAACTCGAGTTATATGGACCTTGACTTACTCAAGTTATAGTTCCAGAGAACTCGAGTTATATAAGGGTCACATAACTCGAGTTATCCTTCTCACTAACTCGAGTTATCCACTTTCAAACCTCGCTACTATCAAGATTCAACAACCGCAACCCACACATGCTCATCGTGATAGAGCATCAACGACCATCGCTATAGGAAATATAGCTTAAAAGTGCGGGATATTACATACTTTCTCCCTCAAAAGAAATTCATCCCCGAATTTTCGAGCACGAAGTCAGAGCTAATGCACTAATACCACCTTTGGTATCAAAATACACTACTGCTCAACATACAAATTAGGCCTCTATAAAAAAAAAAGAAGTCCAACTCGATAATTTTCCCAACAAACACCGAGTCTAAATACCCATGTGTAATCCCAACCTCAGGACTCCAGGTATACATCATCGAGTATGTAACTCACTCGATCCCAAATATGCAAAATGAACCAAGTATGCAGAACAGAAATGCCAAAATGCATGAACAGAGATAGAGACAAAAGAATATTGACCTACAGATCTGTATAGCCAAACATGTGTGGATATCTATGCCACATCTCGTCCTCCGCCTCTTAAGTAGCCTCCTCCATAGAATGGTGTCTCCAAATCACCTTCAGCAAAATAATCTCCTTGTTCCAGAGTCTCTTGACCTGTCAGTCAATAATTCGGACTGGAGTCTCATCATAAGACAAGTTGGGTCTAACCTCGACTGACTGTGGTACCAAAACATGCGATAGATTAGAGACATACTTTTGCAGAAGCGATACGTAGAACACTGGATGAACAGAAGCAAACTAGGGCAGAAGTGCCAAATCATAAGCCACGACCCCAATTCAGCCGATAACCTCAAATGGACCGATGTATCTCAGGCTCAACTTGCCCTTCTTCATAAATCTCATAACGCCCTTCATCGACGATACCTTGAGAAATACAATGTCACCAACTGCAACCCCTAAATGTTTACGCTTTGGATCAGCGTAACTCTTCTGACGACTATGAGCAGTCTAGATCCTCTGCTGGATCAACCTGACTTTTTCAGTAGTCTCTAAGATAAGATCTGGCCCCAATGGCTCCCTCTCACCGGCTTCAGCCCAACACAACAGAGATCTACACTTCCTACCATACAACGCCTCGTATGGTGCCATCCCGATACTCGAATGGGATGAGTTGTTGTATGCAAACTCCATTAGAGGAAAATGAGAATCCAACTCCCTGTGAAATCCACATCACACGCTCTTAACATATCCTCCAAGGTTTGAATCGTGTGCTCGGACTGACCATCAGTCTGTAGATGAAAAGCGGTACTGAAATCCAATCGAGTACCTAACTCTTCTTGCAGTTTACGCCAAAACTGCGAAGTGAAATGAGGTCCTCTATCTGACATGATAGAAACTGGCACACCACGCAAACATACAATCTTGTCTGCATATAACTTCGCTAGGCGTGTCGCTCCATATGTCGTCTTAACAGGGAGAAAATATGCTGACTTGGTCAATCGATCAACGATGACCCAGATGGAGTCGTATCCCGAAGATGTCCTCGGTAGCCCAACTACAAAATTCATGGTGATACGATCTCACTTCCACTCTGGAAGTAGTAACTGCTGCATCAATCCAGAAGGACGTTGATGCTCAAACTTAACTTGCTGACATGTTAAGCATCGGCTGACAAACTCGCTGATGTCCTTCTTCATCCCTAGCCACCAATAGGACTCTCGAAGATCTCGATACATCTTAACGTACCCTGGGTGTACAAAATATGTGGAGTTGTGACCCTGGGTCATAATCTCCTCGTGCAACCCATCAGAAGATGGTACGCACAATTTCAGTCCAAACCAAAGGACTCTAGAGTCATCCACACTGAACCCTGGTACACCAGATGATCTCACTTTATCGATCAGACTTTACATCTCAAAATCCTCCTTCTGAGCTTCTCGGATCCGATCTAGCAAAATAGGTCGTGCCTCAACATGCCCCAGCAAAGTCCCTGAATCATCAAACTATAACTCAACTCCAGACTCCATCAGACGCTGCCATTTAGGCACTGTAGGACGTCTCTCCATGGAGATATGAGCTAGGCTACCCACTGATTTCCTACTCAGCGCATCGGCCACGATATTAGCCTTGTCAGGATGATATGATATAGTGAAATCATAATCCTTTAGCAACTCTAGCCAACAACTTTGCCTCAGATTCAGGTCTCGCTGCCCGAAATGTACTTTAGACTTTTATGATCTGTGAAGATCTCAAAAGTCTCTCCGTACAGGTAATGCCTTCAAATCTTGAGTGCGAACACTACTATCGCTAACTCCAAGTCATGTGTCGGGTAGTTTTGTTCGTGCCTCTTAAGTTGTCTCAATGCATAGGCGATCACTTTGCCATGTTGCACAAATACACAACATAGGCCAACTCTCGATGCATCACAATACACCACAAATCCTCTAGAACCCGACGGTAACACCAACACTGGAGCACTCATCAAACACTTCTTCAGCTTTTGGAACCCATCCTCACACCTATCAGACCATACAAATTTAGCTCTCTTTTGTGTCAACCATGTCATAGGGGCTACAATCCTCAAAAATCTTGGATAAACCTCCTATAATACCCGGCCAAACCAACGAAACTCTGAATCTCTGTAGCAGTCTTAGACCTCTCCAAGTGGAGTATTGCGTCCACTTTATTAGGGTCAACCATAATGCCCTATCTCGACACTACGTGTCCCAAGAATGCCACTTGTTCGAGCCAAAACTCATACTTCGAGAATTTAGCATACAAAGGATGCTCTCTCAAAGTCTACAAGACTGATCTCAAGTGGTCCTCATGCTTCTCCCTACTTCTCGAGTATATCAGAATGTCATTGATGAAGACAATCACGAACCGATCCAAATACGGCCTGAACACTCTGTTCATCAAATCCATAAATGCCACTGGTGCATTAGTCAAACCAAACGACGTCACCAGGAATTCATAGTGACTGTATCTAGTTCGAAACGTTGTCTTAGGAATGTCCTCACCTTTAATCCTCAACGGATGATATCCCGACCTCAAATTGATCTTAGAAAACCATTGCGCATCCTACAACTGGTCAAACAAATCATCTATCCTCGAAAGTGGATATCAGTTCTTCACTGTTACCTTGTTCAATTGTTGGTAGTCGATACACATACGAAGACTACCAACCTTCTTCTTAACAAACAGCACTGGAGAGCCCCAAAGAGAAACGTTCGGTCGAACAAATCACTTGTCTAACAACTCCCTCAACTGAGTCTTCAACTCCTTCAATTCAGCTGGTGCCATCCGATACGGTGGAATCGATATCAGATCAGTACCAGGCTGTACCTCTATGGAAAACTCAATCTCCCGATCAGGCAGAAGTCCTGGTAACTCCTACGAGAATACATCTGAAAAATCTCGTACCACAGGTATGTCTCCAACCCTCAACTCTGATCCTTCAGATTTAGTCAAAACAAAAGCTAGATATGCCTCGCATCCTCGGTGAATCATTTTTTCTGCTCTGACCACTGACACTTATCCCCACACCACACAGTCTCAGTCGCATTGGTAACAAAACTCAGTCTGACCATGTGCTCGAAAACATACTCTTTTGGCAAAGTAATCCAAAGTTGTATGCCAAACAGAGAGTCAATCCATACCTAGGATAACATCAAACTCTACCACGTCTAGCAAGATAAGATCAGCCTTCAACTCATGCCCATCTATGGCGACCACAAAACCTTGCACCCCTGATTAAGCCAATATCTTGCTACCCAGAGGTGATGAAACCTCTAATAGCTTATCCAACTAATGCAATACTAACCCAGCACGTTCAACAAAAGGTGGGGTGATGAATGAAAGCGATGCTCCAGTATCAAATAAGATATATACACGAGTACCAGATATAGAAAGCGTACCAGACACTGCAGCATTTGAGGTCTGAGCCTCCTGACGGGTGAGATGGTATACCCTAGCCTGACCTCCTAAAGCACTGCTATGGGCTGTCTGGCCTTTGCCACTGCCTTGGCCACCCTGACTGTGGCTCCCAAAACCTCTGCTAACTGGCCTACCTGTATCGGTACTCACTATACCTGAACCTCCTGTTGTAGACTGTCTGCTCAGGCCTCAGTACCCCACTTCATCGGACACTCTGCTATCTTGTGACCTGGCTGTCTGCAATGGAAATAGTTGTCGATAGCTCTATTGCATACTCCCGAATGTCTCCTCTTACAGATCACACAGGGAGGAATCAAACTCCCCGAGCTCTGTCCCCCACTCTGCCCAACAGGTTGTCCCACACTGTATCTATAGATGCTCTGGCTAGGCATCTGGCCTTTGGAGGAATGTCAGTGTCTCTGTTTTGACTGAAATCCCTGCCCTGCTGGCCTCCCACCGTTTATCTTTGCCCTCTTGGGCTCTCTAGGATGTCTCTCATCCATGTACTCCATCCCCTGGCAAACTCAGCCATCTGCCTAACAGTGGTCAATCCCAAAGTTGCCACCACTCTGCTGATCGTGGGTCACAACCCATCCAGGAATTTCCTCGTCAGTGCCTCCTCTCCCTGGCTCTGAGGAGGTGCATACCTACTCAAATCCTTAAACCTTTCCTCATACTCCATCACCGACATACCAGTCCCCTGACAGAAATTATTGAACTCATTCGCCTTCTTGTCCTGGATACTCCGAGGAAGGATAGAAGCAATGAGCTCCTCCTTAAATCTGGCCCAACTAAAATCTCATCGGGCCTCAAGACTCCTCCACCATCTAATTGCTCGGCCACTCAAAAGAAATGCGTCGAGTCTGACTCTACTGGCATCATCAGTAATGCCCCGAGCCTCAAAACGATGTTTCACCTCCAGAAAGAAATCATAGGGATCCTCCCCCCCATCACACCTGAAAATCTAGGAGGTTGTAGCTTCATGAACCTGTCCAAGATGTCATCCTCCTTAGCCCGTGGTGCAACAGGTGCAACCACTGGAGCAACAACTGTGGCCTCCTCTGGCTGCGGTGGCTGATCAAGTGGCACTACTGGCAGAACTAAAGTTGCCCCTACTGGCGGAGCTGGCTGATCTACTGCTGGTTGATCAACTACTGGCTGACCCGGCTGAGCTCTCTCCATCCGCTCAAGAACTCGGGTCATACACTCAAGAACTTGGGTCATACGCTCAAACATCTCCATTTGAGCGGTAATGAGCTGATGGAGCTAAAGCTGCTGTTGAGATACTGGCGTTGTGGCCTCTGGTGCACTATGTGAATCATACAGATCCACAGCAGACTGAGCAGCAGGCTCAACAGGCACTAGCCTAGGTCTACCTCGACCACGTGCCATATCTACAGATGCAGACAAAAATATATGCAGATGTCAGAATGCTACATGGTTTGCCACAATACTGAGACAGATATCAAAAGGGTGTACAAAAGCAATTGGACTGACTCGATCAAAGATACATATGCTCCACACCGATCCCATCATACCAAATATAGGTGGTATCAGAGTACATAACTACCCAGACTTATGAAACCTAGTCTCTGATACCACCTTTGTCACGACCCATAGTCGGGCCCGTAACCGACATACGAGACGGATCGTCTTTGGAAACCCGATCCATCCCGCACAAGCATCAGAGTACTGATATTCTACCCGAGTTATCAATTATTTATTAAAACATTTATAAATGAAATAAAATCACACACACATACACACACACACACACACACACACACACATATATATATATATATATATATATATATATATAAAATATAGCAAAATATCAGTAAAATAAAAATCATCATTAAAAAATAAAATAAATATCCTAAAATACAATAAAAAGTGTAGCCCATTATCCCAACAGTAGTACAATGTGGAGATCTATGAAAGAACAAAGTAGAGTCCGAACAAGGGCACTCACTATAGTCAAAAGGGTGCTTCACTAGGATCGAGATATGGGTCAGATGATGAGTATCCAACAATGTCACCTATAAAAGAGGATAACAATAGACAATGGAAGAAAAAAGGGTAAGAATCCCTAGTGAGGAAATAATATGTCAGACCACCTCATATGTGTCTCACAAAGACTGGCTTAAAATTCTTTTTCAAAATACCGCACATATATATAGATATCATATAGTATACACACTATATACATAATACATTTTCTGAAATTCGTTTTACCAAAACGTTCGCATTATAACATACAACATTGATTCAAACGATATATATATATATATATACATATATATATATCTATGTGTGTGTGTGTGTGCATTCATAGTACGGGACCAAAACAGACAGAGAAACAGCAGTGTGGACTCTACCACTAGACTACTCAGAAAATGCGTATATCTGGCCGGATATACGGTCACCCCATTACCTTGGTGACTAGGGCCTTGACAGAGTATTGATATATCAAAGGCTACATACCATGTAGCTAGGTGTCCCCATATCAGAGTGATACATACATAGTATTCCATACAGTCATGCATATCAGAGTTATTATTATTCCATCATTTACAAAATCCTCTTGTATATATACCAATATATACCTTATATTTTCTATAACAAAACATTGGTTATTAATAATCATATATCCAGATTATTAATTATCCAATACTTATTAGTCAAAATTCATGTCATAGCCAGACATATCAAAAATAACATACTAAATTTTGAAGACACAACCTATGTGTCTGAAGCTGCTATTTCACTCACCTGGTATCCAAAGCTATGAATCCAGTCAAACACCGCTAGTGGGTGGCTGCACCTGCTGGCAGACAAACTTAGTTGTACAGATACAAACAGAACAAATATCAACATGTGGTACTGTGACAGTGCCGATATATGACATGAAAATGCAGACCCCTTCGAGTCACTAAAATATATCAAGAGTATCCACGTACAATTATAGTTTGGTCCCCGACCAGTGTAAAATTATGTTTTAGTCTCCGAGACTTGACAAATTATGAAACAATTCCCGAAGACTATTGGGGTTACTGACTGGACATCCATAAGTCAAAATCCCCAAATTATATCCTGAACTCCCTGAAATCGCGATTTACGAAACGTCACGATTTGATCCCTCAGAACCATGGTTTACTCGAGTTAGTCAGAGGCTAACTCGAGTTGAACATGATCCAATTTACTCGATTTAGTCATGAAATAACTTGAGTAAATCCTGAGCTATTTTACTCGAATTAGTCATGAAATAACTCGAGTAAATCGTGGGATGTTTTACTCGAGTTAGTCATGAAATAACTTGAGTAAATCCTGGATTAACTTACTTGAGTTGACCAAAATGCTTACTCGAGTAAGTCACTTACCCAGACTACCTTATACGATCAACCACTCAAAGCAACCAATGAAAATCATTACAAAATTCATACATAGACTCTAATCAACTTCCTACACACGAATCTACACTCAAACCTAGCCAAACAACTAGGAATCACCCAAAATCGCCCAAAATCGAAGTGATTCATACCCATTTTATTTTGAAACCTTAATATGCACAATCTTACATAAATCATGAGGAAAGAAAGGGTTAGAAACTCAATCTTACCTCAAGAGACCCAAAGGAAGTGCTAAGGAACAACTTGAGAGAGTTTGAGAGCTTTTGGACAGAGAGAAGTGGAGTAAATGACCAGATTCAGGTAGGTTGGGCTTCTTAAGGACGATGAACACCAAAACGCATCATTCCACTTCTGCACAGATAACTCGAGTTATACAAGAGTTAACTCGAGTTATATGGACCTTGACTTACTCGAGTTATAGTTCCAGAGAACTCGAGTTGTATAAGGGTCACATAACTCGAGTTATCTCTCACTAACTCGAGTTATCCACTCTCAAAACTCGCTACCCTCAAGATTCAACAACCACAACCCACACATGCTCATCCTGATTGAGCATCCCATTTAAGCTATATTTCCTATAGCGATGCTCATCCTGATAGAGCATCAACGACCATCGCTATAGGAAATGTAGCTTAAACGGGCGGGATATTACACTAGCAGTGAGTTCCCTTTTGTTCAAACCCTAGTCTGTATGTATGTTAGATATTCCACACCGAGAAATTTGTGTGTTTATGGTTATGTATAATTATTTTGACTAACTGAATTTACTTACAAATATTTTCTATATATTTTAATATTATAATTATGTTTATTACTATGTAGTATTACTTTTGAATTTTATACTTATAAAAGAAATCTAATTTTGTATTTATTATTGTTTAATAATTATTTAATTATTTTGGAATAAGAATTTGGGTAGATGCTCTGATTATCCGAGGTTTATATGTGATGGGCTGGACTAATATTTATGTTTGTCTAGTACACCGATCATGGTTCAATCTCGGGTTGTGACAAATTCTGTCATTCCCAGAATATTGGCATCAAGCCCTTTAGTTCGTGTAATTCCTTAGAGGTCAGCACCCAGACTATCAGTTTAATACCCCGTCCAATTTCGATTTGAGATTCTGAATTAGGTTTGTTTTGGGAGATCTGGGGTTGATCTTTGCTATGATTTATTTTGTTTTGAAATTTGAGGACGAATTTCTTTTGAGGGGGGTGTATGTAATATCTCGTACTTTCTAATTATGATCCTTATAGTTTTTGAATTTGGCATGGAGGACTTTTGGAATATCAGTGGATGGTATTTGATGTTTATGATGAAATCATGTTAGGTTGGATGTTGTTAAGTGTTAGAAATGATTCAGGACAAGTTCAGTAGCAAGAGAAGTCGAGAAGGGAGAAACAAAGCATCTTATGTACGTAAGGCTAAGCCTAACGTACGTAAGGCAGGAAAAACTCATGTACATGAGAAAGAGGTGTCACGTACATGAGCTGGGCTTCCAAAATGATTCAAGTACGTGATATTTGGAGGTGACGTACGTGAGGTCAGGTCTGGTGCGTCCATAATTGATTTTGAGCCCTGATCACATACGTAAGATGTCCAGACACGTACGTAAGGGTACCCTAACGTGCGTGAGACATAGATTGATGTACGTGAGATGTGTTTCAGACGTCTTTAAAGATTCCAACAAACCCGACTTTCTCATTTACTACTCTTCCCATTCACTCAAAACTCTCTTAATTCGTCTGGGACTTCAAAGATTGGCTCGTCCATCATCCATAACCATTTTAAGATGTAAGATTACATTTCTTTCTGGGATTTAACATCTCTTTCATGCATTAATCCATCAAGTCCGTTTTGGTCCAAACGGGTCTAAGGTTCGAATATTTGAATGATTCTTAGTTAATGGATGCTAAGGGTTGTTAGATTAGAGTTCATTGAGGTTAAAGAAACATGTTTGGAGCCTTAAATCTACAGATTTGATGAGTTATTGTGTTGGCTAGGGTTAGGTTTGGTTTTGATAATTTTTATGATGATTTGGAGTTTGTTTGATGAGATTGATGGTAGATTAATGCTTCTGAATATGTTTAGGAGTAATATGGATGATTGGTTACATCGGGTATTGATCGAATCAAAAGTTCAATATTTTTAAGAATGAAACTTTATGTTACAGTATTTTTGTAATTTCTGGAAAGTTGAAGTCAGATTTGTAATTTCATAAACTTGAGCTCTAGAAATATAATTTTGAAAAAGTTAAGGTATAGATTTATAATTTCTAGAATTATGGGAACTAACTTGTAATTTTACAAGTTAATGATTAAAGAGTAATCTCTAAGGGTTCAGGGATGACTTTGGGAATTCTAACTTATAGAGGACCTCTTGGTTGTTTAAGGATACTTTGAGGACTATATGGAGATTTGTCAAGTCTCAGGGACTAAGGTGTAATTTTACAATGGTTGGGGACCAAACTGTAATTTTACGTAGATTATGAATTTATGATCGACGACGATGGAATCACCTTTGATATACGCTTTCAGCGTCTATGAGAGTATGCATCTGCATTTGCATATCATGCATATGGTATAGTTCACAGTACCACATTTTGATTCATGTTATGTATGTCCATGTTCAACTTCTTGTTCGTGCCAGCGAGGCCAGCCATCGACCAATGGGGCTTGACTGGTGATCCAGCTTAGACATCCAGGTGAGTGGATAGTAGCTTCAGACGCATAGGTTGTGTCTTGAAACTCCTATTATGTTTTATGATGTGCTGAACATGATTATAAAAATAGATTAATCTAAGGATTGGTTAAATGAATAAAATGATTATGTGATTTTCATAATCAACCATATATATATATATATATATATATATATATATATTTCCTATGATTTCAAATGATGAAATGCATGTCTACGATTTATGTTATGTAAGATTATGATTTTGTTTTTATGATACGGGATACCTATGCTACGGGGTCTAAGTAGCCTTTGGTATACCAATGATATATGTACTATGAAATCCCAGCTACCAGGGATGTCGGTAGCCATGTGTCCTGATCCAATACATGAATTGTTATTGTAAGATCTCGTACTTTCCAATTATGATCCCAATAGTTTTCGAATATGATATGGAGGACTTTTGAGAATACCAATGGATGGTGAATGATGTTTATGATGAAATCATGTTAGGTTGGATGTGGTTAAGTGTTACAAATGATCCGGGACGAGTTCGGTAAGAAGAGAAGTCAAGAAAGGAGAAACAAGGCAACCAACGCACGTAGGTACAAGGATAACGCACGTAAAGGAACTCTAAAGTACGTAAGCTTTAGGCTAATGTACGTTAGGCACTGTTTTTGCAGCATAAGTATTTTCAACGACTGGTATACGTGTGCTAGGTTTCCATGATGATTCACGTACGTGAGATGAACAGTGACGTACGTGAGGTCAGGCCTGGTGCGTCCAGAATTGATTTTGAACCCCGATAACGTACGTGAGATGTCCATACACGTA